>JABFPB010001737.1:0-23522 GCA_022817645.1 Ceratoteleas bidentatus
AATGTATCTGGAATGCTATTAAGTATCAGCTAACTTGATTGGAATCATAAATATTATATTAGGAAATGTAATTTGACATATAATGAACCTTAACCTCAAACTTTTGTAGTTTGAGGGTACGGAGTGAGTGTAACGGAGTGAATATTGACGCTTTAACGGAGTTATTTTCACTCCCAGAGCAGAGTTCTATGAATCTTGCCAGTTATTACCTAAAATCACACTTTGCGGTGTTGATGTTTGTCTCTAACAACCCATGGAAATTGTAATACGGCCCAAGACTTGCCCAGTACCGGCGCCGACCTTGCCAACACTGGCAAATGGTACCGATTCTTTTGTTTACCTGTATTGTGCCAGCACTGGAATGTAACGCCGACTGGACTACGGCCCAATGGTCAGACAGAACCATTCTAGTACTGATGTACGGTGGACATGGTACTGGCCCCACGCTGGCAAACGATAGCAACTGATTCTTCGGAGATATAATAAAATATTAATTATGTAATTAATCATTGATTTATTATCTGTATTATATTATTTTTCATTTGATTATCCGAAAACTTTACACATGTTTAAATATACTTTTTAACAGAAAACTTACTTTGAAACACCAAGATTTGAACCCTCGACTCTTAGAGTAACAGCCATGAATCTTGCCCCTGCGCTTCGCTACCATCTTAGTATTTCATACAAAATGTTACATATAATTTGTCAACCGACTGTAGGATGCCAACGTTGGCCCGATGTTGGCCCGACTTTGCACAACTGCGCCAGGTCTGGTTAACTCATGTCTATCATACGGCTCCGATGTATAACCACTACTGTGCCAGTGTTCAGCCAGAGTCGGAAAACTATGTCCATTTTAATGGCAGATTGATACTGGGCCAGTAGCGGCAATGCACTGGATTTACAATAGTGCCGGCCCTGGTTTAACTTTGCCTAACAATAGGTGACAGTTGTAAACCATCTTACAGCCGGTACTAGCTAAGGCCTGGCTGCCGTAGTACGTCTGTCAGTATTGTGCCAGTACTTGGCCGGTTGTTAACTACGGCAATTTCTACATGGGTATGAATGTCGTTGAAAGCTCATTATATGCTGGAACCCTGGCTTTCTTTGAGGTTTGAAGATGGTAATCATTTTTAACCTGGATTTTGGCGAGTTCTTTGGCAATAATGTCGTGAGGTATGACACGGGAAACGTTTTGGACTTTATTTCTAGTTGATAGAATAATGCATATTCGATTGTTGGATATTCTGGGGACAAATCTGATGTTACGGGGATAAGGGATATTCAGCACAGCGTTAGTATATTCCTTGACTGAGATGCCTTCCTTAGCCTCGATAACGATGGTTTGGTCTTTGGTCAGGAACATGTCCGGGGCGTGGCTCTAGCGTATAATTCCCTTTCGGTGAGATTGTCCATGGTGGATGATGGTGAGGTGATTCCTCTGTAGCCTCGAAATAATGCTTTACGTAACTAGGGTGGGAAATAGGCGATTCTCGACAAGCGTATTGTAGCACAAGGCGAAGCCCAGTGTGATAAGGAACGAAAGAGTCGGGAATCATCTTTCCTGCCGTGTTGCGTACGATTTTTTTCACAACGAGTGCACAGGAAACTCAATTTCCCTTCCAGAAAAGTAGGATGGAATTGGCCATTTCCCTCCCGGTTTTTTGGGTGGGAAATTGAGTTTCCCATGCACGAGTGGTTAAAATGTATATTGTGCTACGGACGAATTTGCAACGTTTCATACACTGCTGGCATCGATATCTTGTTCAGAACTCTTCGTACAATTCTTTCTGGGAAAACGGCTTGTGTGCTTTCTATTATTTTGTGGACTATTTTGTGTAAATGTGGCCTTAACGCCTGAAAGTTAATCAACATTGCTAAATATGATATCTTGAACGAATCACTATAACTATTACACACGGAATAGTTAACAAAGTACGTAACTTCTTAGTTTATTTTTCGAATAAATTAATTTTGTAATGTTCGTACCCACTGAACAGCAACTGTAGCTTCCAGATTGCATCTGATGCAATTGCCAGATTTGATGTCGCGGTGTTCTATTTTTATACACAAAAATGGCTACAAGATTATTTAAACGCAATTTATGGCTGACGAAAAGCACGTACTGGGCACAAATATTTTAATTGTACAAACCATGGATTTCCGAGGTTTAAACACTGAAAAAAAATGTTTTCGCTGGAACAAGTATCGCGCGTGGAAAAATGGAAGGCTGGATAATATTGCCAGACTGAAAGTCAGGTAACGATAGGGCAAGAGGCCGGCAATAGTACGGCATTAGTATGGTAATAGTTGTTCCCATACTCATGCCAGACAACGCCATACTTTTGCCCTACTCTTTTTTCTATTAGGGATATTTGTATGTTTATAAGAAACCATACATTTGTTTGAGACAACCATACGTATGCTTCCCGTAGTCCTACGTACGTTTGCCGCAAACATACGGTATATTTGGTCGGAAATACTACTGCTCAAACATGCTGTAAATTTGGGTACAAATATACTTGATGCAACAAATTACTTTTTTCAGTGCACCTGATCTATCCTGCTTTTTTAATATCAGCGTTACGCTCAAACGCGTTCAACTGGCAACTACCGGGTTACGGGGGGTGATCGGTTTTGCATGATCGGATGGAGTTCTAGAGCGTTCAAAGTTGAGCGTTCAACCGATGTATCTCAAATTAAATCTTGAGTATACTGGCATTGTCTCAGATTTATTCCGAAAGTACAGCTATTAATCTGGATTCATCTTAGATGTATCTGAAATGTTCTACAGATATACTTTAGGATTATTCTAGTTGCACCCGAGATGTATCCCGAGTTAGTGACTCGATCAGGTGTTATCAAACCATGTTTTGATTTTCGATTGATGATTATTATAAATATTTCGGTAATGATCGCTGTCCAGACAATTTTCGGATTATAAGCGTTCTTTATAATCCGAAGCCCTAAGTAAAATTTTTTACACAACCCGTTTTGATATATACTTCTTATAATTTATTGTGTAGCAATGCGTGTAAAAGTCTAAAAAAATTCAATTTAAAATTCATTATTTACACATCATAACTCCATTTAAAAGGTACTCTTCTTACGACTATTTTTTTTAATGAATCGAATTTTCAGGCGTCTTATTCCAGTTGTTCGCATTTCGTATAAATTTCGCCGCAATTGCCCGAAAACGTCTTTCTATACGACAGACGAGAATCTGTATGATATCTTGTCGTACTTCTAATAAATTACTATAATAGTCAATTAATATCTGAAATAAGTACCGCTTTTACGAGTTCCTAACAATTCCGAATAAATAAACATTTATTAGGAACTATTCAGGAATGTGAAAGACCAATTTTCGTTGTTGTTTTCGGAAATTTGCTAATACTATACATTTTAAGCGAAAAACAATTTTGCTTTAAGAAGGATTCGAACTCGCGACGTGTACAAGGATAGACAAAGTGAGAAAAATTTCTGAATCAATTTGCGACAAAAATGTTATGGCTTGGCCGCTCAGTTTAAAAACACCCTATAGTTCTGGTGAAATCAGTTGATGTTTCAGCTTAAAAAGATGTTTGACGACCGAGTAGTTAGAGTGCAAATCAAATCGCCAGGTCGAATCCTTGTTGAATAAAAAAATGCTGCCAGTAAAATAGTCTGTATTCGGTAACATTCGGAAATGTCCGTATATAACAACGAAAATGCGTGTTTTACATTCCCTAATGATTAATAATAAGTGTGTATTTATTCGGAATTGTTATGAGCTCATAACACGGGTAAAATTTCGGGAAAAACGTTCGAAAAACTGTTCGAACTTTTCGAACTGTTCGAACAGTTCGAACATATGGACAAGCCTACCGAAAACCCATTACGCAAACTTCAAACGCGTTCTTCTCGAAACCACATTTTACAGATGTGCGTTAATTCTAGCCTTTGAACCGTTCGACCAATTTACCTCGTTATTTTTGTCCGCCTTTTATAAAGAAACTAGTTTCTTCATAGAACTCGCCTATAATCTGGTAAAATTGTCACTTTTACAGCTTGCCTAAGTCTAAAAATCCAAAGTTTAGTTCATTTATAACGGAAAATAGTTTTAAGGAAGCATATATCTTTCGGCCGACTAAAGATTAGCTATATTTAGAATTTTTTTGGGTAGAAGGAAAGGGTTTAGACGAACGAGACTTTTTGCATTTTGTAGAGCATGTCTTTTTATTCAAAAGATAATTTTTCTCATCCCCCCGCCCATTTCCCCCACCACCACCTCAATTCTAGTAAAAAGTGTTTTTTTTACGATTCCCAAAATTATAGGCAGATGAATCATCTAATAAAAAAAAAAAAAACAATGCAGCCTTAAAGATAATTTAGTTGTGCATCGTTTGTCCGATTTTTTTTCAAAATTCGAAATTTTCACAAAACGGCGACCTTTCTAAAAAAAAGTAGATTTTTCACTGTGTTTTTATATTTTTTGCACGTTCAAAAAAATAAAAAAAATTGGAATTTCGAAAAAAAATCGGACAAACGATAGCCAAATGTATAAAATACAATCGGGTGCAAAAATGAAGTCAATTGGATTATTCAATCAAAAAATATCCTGGGAATCGTGAAGAAAAATAGTGTTTTGAGAAAAACGCGTTTAAAGTTTTAGAAAGAAAGTTTTTCAAAGAAAAATGTGTAGTGTGTAGCTATTTTCAACTTAGATGAAGTCATCGATGCCAGAGCCGTACAATAATTTCTGTTTTTCTATCAAAATATGTAAATAACAAAATCGATTTTTTTAAGCTGCCAAAGGTAAGTGACCCTTAATATAAAAGTAATACCTTGTAAAAATACGTTTCTTTGTGATTTTCGATAAAATATGCTTTGAATAGATAAAAATACACTCCTTTGCGATTATACAATCTTAAGTGGCCCTCAGTAGCGGCAATCACTCGTAAACAAAGATTTTTGAAATGCAGGAATGGGCCCAGAATGTACTTAGAAAATTTTTCTTGCATATTCTGAATACATTATTTCGCCAGACATATAATGATCATAGAATGTACCAAAAATATTGAGAAATATTTCAAAATATGTCTGATATATTTGAAATATTCCCAGAAAATATTCTGGGTATAAATAAAAGTAAAAAATCAATCAAACGATCTTAATTCCCCTCTTTTAGTAACATGGAAAAACTTGAGGAGCTGACAAACAGGTTCCGGAAATAGAAGAAGTAAATAAAAAAATGTTTAGTTTGAAAAATACAAAAGTTCAATTTTCGCAAAACTTTTTAAATACGATAATTCTGGCATGAATTATCGTATTTCCTCCAATATAATATAATCATAAAAGATGACATGCCCCACGAACAAAGATTGGAAAATCGGTTTTCTTGCACTTTGTTGGTAATTTCAAAGCCGGCAGACTTGGTTTTACCGGCGGAAACTACTTTCGGAAAATATTTATTTTCGCCTAATAAACGGATTTATCTTGTCCTATCAAAAATGTGAAAAGTCGAATTGCCCCTCGACAATAGTCTTGCAAATTTGTTTTCCGGAACTTTGTTGTTAATTTCAAAGCCGGAAGACTTGGCTTTACCGGCGGAAACAAATTTTGGAAAATATCGATTGTCGCCCAATTATCATGTCCTATGAGAAATGCGAAAAGTCGAATTGCCCCACGACAAAGGTCTGGAAATTCGGTTTGCCAGCACATTGTTGGGAATTTCAAAGCCGGTAGACTTGGTTTTACCGGCTGAAATTAGTTTCGGAAAGTATCGATTATTGCCCAATTAAGTTGTCCTTTCAGAAATGCGAAAAGATGACTTGCCCCGCGAGAAAACTCTGGCAAATCAGTTTTCCGGCACTTTGTTATTAATTTCAAAGCCGGCAGATTTGGTTCTAACGGCGGAAACTCATTACGAAAAATGTTGTTTTTTGCCTAATAAACAGATTTACCTTACCCTATCAGAAATGCGAATTGGTTTTGTCGCGAAATGATGCGAAATGATTTTGATGCGATTTTTTAATGCGAAATGATTTTGTCCTATCAGAAGTGCAAAATTTTCTATGATTGCGGGCAAAATTAAAAGCCATTAAAATTAAACGAATTCTGTTGCTTTCCATATCTTTCTATTTCTTGTGTGATATGAAACCTTATTTATTGCTCTTTAAATCTAAAGAATTTAAGACATTGATTTTGAATATTTTAACTTCTGCCGTTCGGCACTACGATTGATGATGTTTACATAGTGGATGGGGAAAATAAACAACTGCCGATCAACATTTGTTTGTGACCTGAAGTTTCCACGCTGACGCAAAATGGTTGGGAAAAGGTTTGTACTATTTAACTGGTGTGAAACTAATCCGAAGGGAATACATGTTTACAAGACGTGGAAATGTAACATTTGGAAGGTTGTTTTAACATTGAGAAGACGTTGGTGGTTTAGAATTTGTCAATCCAACCTTCCATTCAAGCGACATTTCTACGTCATGTGAATCGAGCTTCATTGTGGGTATGGATATTTAACCCATTCATTCTGTAAATTAAAAGGCCGTTCGTAAATTATGACACGATTAACGTGGGTTTGAGGAGGTCGAATATAACGTGGCGGATTGTGACTTTCGGGTTTGGGAAAACTGTTATGTTAACTGTGATGTCAATTTGTATGTTGCGTTCAACTACTGGATCACGATAAACCGTACCGGATAACATTGACGATACATTTTCAAGCTTACCGTCAGCTTATCGATAATATACTTTTTGAGTGAAACATTTTATAAAAATGGAATGAAATTTTATAAGAGTGATTTCAATGATATTAATGATACATTCTTTAAATCCGTATTTGTGTATAAATTAACTTAATTCGACGGAAATAGTTGTTACCCGCGCGAAAAAAGTAAACTGGCATAAGTTTGGCGCGAAAACTAGATCATGATCACGAGCAATACTCTTGCCAGCCTTTTGCCATCCAGTTGCCAGCCTGTTGCCGTACTCTGCTCGTCTGGCAACAAGCTGGAAACAAGTTGACATTAAGCTGGCAAGAGTATGGCTCGCGATCATGATCCAGCCTTCGCGTCATACTTATGTCAGCTTACTTTTTCCACGCGGATAAGGTTGAATACGTCACAATTATCATTTTTATTACTACTTAGTACATTTCACTCCTAGGACGGAAAAGTTCGTATTGCGAAACGAGTCGATTTTTGGAACGAGGCGAAGCCGAGTTCCGAAAGACGGGTGAGCAATAAGAACTTTTCCGTCGTGGGGCGAACAATATTTTTTATGACAAGCGCTGGAGAAGGCTGAAAAAGTGGACTTTGACAGCGCGTTTCAAGAAATATATGTAATATATGTATTTTCATGTAATTGTCATGTAAATTTTCGATATATAAGTGTTTTGTTGATAAGCTTTCGATAATTTTGACGATATATTTTCAAAACTCTTCAGGTAGGCATCCTTTTATGTTACTCATGTGTTTTCGCGATGCTTACCCTAGTAGAAATACAATCCCTGAAAAATGTATCAAAGTCTCAGTAAAACCTCTCAGTAAAAGTAAAAACCTCTGACAATTTTACAAATTTTCATAACATTTTTTAAATTTACAATTTTTATCAAATTATGCAGGGTTAATCTAATATAAAGATAAATGAATGTAGTTCAGGGACAAAGCCAAAAATACAGTGCATAATGGTTCAGGTTTACCAGCATTCTCCCTCCGAATTTCACAGTTCGAAACGGTTTCGTGAAATATATGATTTATATTTTTTCATTTGCAGGAAGACTATTATTGCGGAGCAGGAGATGTGGGTACGTTTCTTAGACTTAAGTATTTCTTTACCGTTAAATTTCTGCTTTATCCCATATTTTCATAACTTTGTACTGTACGCAAAATTTAACGCTGAATAGTGTATGTTACTAATAATTAGTTATTGGCTCTCGGGACATATTGGTCCTGTGCCATCATTTCAAAAAACAAATTGTATGTTACAATTTCACTGTTGAACTGATATATATGCAGTAAAGTAGTATTCGATCGCGATCGTGTGTGCATACACACCACACGCGATCGCGTGCGTGCTTGTGCGTGTGTGCATGTGTGCGTGTGTGTGAGTGTGTATGTTTCGCTTGTGTATACGCGCTATTTTGCATGCTATGTGCTTGTTTGCATGTTTGTTGTTATCTAAAAACGGTGAAAGTAACACTTTACGTATCTGAGTCCGAAAAAATTGTTATTAATGTTTCAGCAAATAAAAAAAATATGCAAATTTATTCACCGAACGGAAGGAGAACCGTCCACTTTTGTTACTAAAATGTTGTGCGACGGGTACTGTCCGAACAAACCTTTTATTACGGAGAATCTCCTCACATACCTTTGGCCAAATAGAAAGGTTTCAAAGACGGGGAAAGAGAAGGAGGAGTTACGAAAAAAATTTCGACATCAAGCCTTCACAAAGATGATTTTGATTCAGGTTAAAATTCTCAAATATTTAATCGATCGGACAATCTTACTTGACCGAGCGACCTTACTCGCCAGACCCAAACCTGATCCGACCCGACCCAACTAATCCCGACCCTGATTGATCCGACCCTGATTGATCCGACCCTGATTGATCTGACCCTGATTGATCCGACCTTACTCGACTCGACTCGAACATCGACTGAACATATCGCACCCAACTCATTTCGACGAATCCGACCAACTAGACGCGACTTTGGTTTATCTGACCCGACTCGAGATGGACCTGATTCGACCTATCGCAAAACTACTCATTTCGACGAATTCAATCCAACTAGAATTGACCCTGATTGATCCGACCCGATTCGACTCGACTCGAACTTGACTCCACCTGTCAAAACCCCAATCATTTCGACGAATCCGACCCAACTAGACCCGACCCTGATTGATCCGACAGGACCAAACCCGACTAGAATTGCCAGTAAAAAAAATCTGTCTCATTCCAGTGTGCACTGAGAAAAAAATCTGAAACAACTGAATTTTATCCTTTAAAATAGCTTATCAGAGTTCGCGGAAGCGAACCCGATGAGCCAAAGGGTCGCGCCCCATGGACCTATTTAGTGGAGTTTTGTCGCGCGCGTTATGTTTTTTATAAAAACGGGTTTGAAGTAGTTTTGAACAGTAGATGTTTATTTGGGGAATAATTGGGGTTGCAAATTTACGGATTGTTACGGATATATTCCGTAACGCTATCAATAAGTTTCCATTTTTTTATCCACGGGACGGGATTAAAAATACTCCGTAATCCGATTTTGAGGGGATAAGGATTAATGATTAATCCATAAAAGTGGGTTAAGGTTGAATGATTATTCCTTAATCCCACTTGACGGTTTAATGGAATTTATTAACTAATCCTTAATCTTAAAATAATTAATCCGTTCTAACATGCTTGAAGATGATTAAACATGTTTAACATGCTCGAAAATTGTCAGCCTGTCGGCGCTACTTATACAGAAAATTGGAACCACGACTGATTCGTAATGGATCGACTCATAATGGATATCGTCACCCATCCATTTAACGACTCATATCTGATCCATATAATGACTCATATCTGATCCATATATGATGGACCCACATCTGATTCATATATGGACACATATCTGATCAACGTATGAGCCCATATCTAATCCAAATATTGGTCCGTATGTGAATCGGAAATGGGTCCATACATAGGACAATATATATGGGTCTACACTCTTAAAAATGATACATATACAACATGAAGATTGTCTTTGTGTAGTAAATCCATTTGATGTAACGTTAAATATACTCTCAGTAATCGAACATCCCCATGAAACAATTAAAACCAATGTTCTGAAGCATAAAACCCGCATTATATTTCTACAGTACATTTCTACGCGCCTCATACGGAAAATGTCACGAATCTGACGATTTCCTGTTTAGCGATGGCCGCGCATGCCCGTTAATATTTTCATACAGTTCAGAAGATGTGAAGTTTTTTCATAGTGTTGTCTCTTTTTAATCTCATTAGGTGAACTGCGATGCAACGTTCAGAATTTTGTTTCAGCTCAGAGTGTTAGAAGAATGTTAAAACTTTGTCTCTTTATATCTCATTAGTTGAATTGCGATGCAACGATAAAAGACTTCAACATCTTCTAACACTGGTTCAGAGATTTTGTTCATTTTTGTCCTTCCAATCGTTGGAAAAATAATATTATTATTCATAATTTTTATAAAGAAATTAAATTTCAACTTTTAATTATAATTTAATTATTACTTTTTACAATTAATTTACAATTTAATAACAAGTAAACAATAATCAAAAAAGTTATATACACTGTAAAAAAGTACACTGAGAAAACTAGATGGCGACCAACGCCATCTAGATGGCGACCTGTACCATCTAGATGGCGACCTGTACCATCTAGATGGCGACCAGCGCCATTTAAATTGCGAAAATCGCCATCTAGATGGCGTTGGTCGCCATCTAGTTTTCTCAGTGTAAAGTTGGCCGTTTGTCGCTTTAGCCTATCCCGTAGATGTTTTATTCGCGCTGCAAGATTCTCATATTTTCCGTCCCACTAATCGGCACCCCGACGCAATCAAGCATCGGGACCCTCGCGATACAATCGAAACTGACCAAATAGCGAGGCTCGAAAAGTTTCGCAGCTTTTTCCCCGAGCTCCTCGGGCCGAGCGAGTCCTCAAGGATTTATGGCCGCCTCGAGTCGCAGCGTCGTTTAACGAGTGTCGACCTCAATGGAATAAATGGGCTGTGATTTGTACATCGGCGGAGCGTGTAATGCGCCGACACTGGACACTCCGGCGAATAATAGAACGTGTTTTGGGCGCTTCGCGGCACGTGAAAGGTAATGACCGCGGGAGTCCATTCGGGCCGGCGTATCCCGTGCCAAAACAGCTGCCCGGGAGATGGATTTCCGATCTCTCGGGTTTCCAGCGCGAAGAAAAAGCCGCGACATAAATTACAGCTAAGTCTAATCGAGTCCGGGCGGTTAATCATCTGACGTTTCTGTTAGAGCCGCGGGACAATGCGTGCCAAAGATCCGTGCTCGAGAGGATGATTGTACAAATTTGAACACGCTCGACACCAGTGTCGTTGCACCCGGGCCATTTAGGGTACATTATTTAGTCATAAAATATTACCCTCGCTCTTTTTCCTCCGGCAGCCTCCCCGCCGGAGGGCCAAGGAAATACGAGGCGCTTCGACCAGGGGCGACCAGCTGTTCCGATTTCCGCCTAAAAAAAGGTTTTGTGGCGAAAATGAGCCGGCGCTTCTCCGCTCTGAATTACGTCACCTGGGATCACGACTTTGCTCCCATTTCCCACCCATTTGGCTATCGGAAGAAACTGGGAGGAGGAAGAAAATTCCCCATTTTTTCCAAGTCGATCGGCAAATTCTTTCTTCATTCGATCAACAGGATTTGGCAAACAATGACTTCTTCGCCAACCGCAGACAATAATTAATGCTCCGCGTCTCGGAATTATTCATGAAGAAAACTGTACACCTTGGGACGATCGATGGTCGTATTATGCGCGCGTACAAATGGTTTGTTGTCAGTTGTGTAAACACACTCTGGCTGATTACGTTCATTGTGAGTTTCTGGGCGGATTCATCAATTGTAGGCAGCAATAGTGACAGGCCCGGTGGCGTACCTTTTTTCCTTCGAGGAAAGCTGACGACCTGAGGAGATAGCGAGCCGAGAGCACGCGGCCCAAGGGCGTCTTCGTCTCGCACGCCGAGGGTGGAAACTGAAAAGCGCTCGCAGGCCCATTGTGGCTTGAATGGGCCTTCGAGAGAAGGGCAAACACGCTTAACCTCGCGACCCATTGTCGCACCCGGTTATCCGATTTAGCGCGCGCCACTGCCGAGTCGAGATCTCTGCGGCGGGAGCGCAAAAAACGTGGCTTACAACCGACACTTTTTTCCGAAAGTCCTGCCTTCATTCCCAAACCAAAATCGTATTTTCGGTCATTTGCACGTGCCGCTACACTATTCAATGCGAAACTGCGTGGATTAGGTCTGTCGTTGGGGAATCGAGAGGATCATGATTTAAGCTGAAACCGATGAAGATCTTGTTGAATAAGATCAGTCAATCTGCGGTTGTCAACTTGATATTGCAAATGTTTTATGATAGTATTCTAACTGAATTCTGCGTTAAATTTATTTTAGAGTAACCCTAATAGACATGAAACATGGAATCCTCGTGGAATATACGTGGATGAATATTCGAACGAGGATTCAACGTGGATTCAGCGTCGAATCCACGAGATTTAGTGGATTTGTCTGTTAGGGAAGATATTTCAAGTTCAAAAATGTATCGGAGAGAAGTACAATTGTTAAAACTGTAAGAACATTGAATTAACATCTGTTGTCAAATAAAGTGGATTTTCTGAAGTAATAAAACACTGAGTGCATTTGTCTTAGTTATTTTTCCTTGCCAACATTGCTACGTTTTTTGCTTTTCTTGTCATTATATGATCGTGTCAAAATCTAACAAAACGATCCTGATTCGTGTCATTTAACATAGTCGATATTTTTCGTGGTTGGCGAAAAAACTGACACGAGGTTGCGGTGTGTAAATGCGCGTGTGTGCGCTGCCTGAAGGAAGATGATACCGGTTTAGCTTACGGCAATGTTGTGTAGCTCGTGGCGTAGCACGAGCGAAACATCCGAAGTTACTCCTCAGCGCGATTCGCGTCCTGTGTATGCGCTTCTACACAGGACCACCGCGCGGGACTACCTCCGTGGCGTATCTTGATAACGCCGCGCGCTCTCTCTCGTTCTGTCTTCTTTTCTTAATCATGCCATGCGGAGAACCGTGTACTAAACACCAGTGATCCGCATTCGTAGTGTCTTCACTTCCAGCCTGCCGTTCGAATTTCCTTCCCCGACATGCTTATCTGAAAAAAGGCTACGTTGATCAATTATAACGAGCAATAATGCGAAACCATTTATTATTGCTACAGTGGAATGTCATTTTTCGTTCGAGTCAGCGGTCGAATCATTGCAGTGTTATTTTATCGAAATGGTTTTTTAAATACATCAATTTGTTGCGCATTTTATTACGCATTCAGCACGATTGAACGAATCGAACCAATCTTAATGCTTTAGATTTATGTTGTTTTATTTGGTCCTTGCAAACTGGTCTTGTGAGAAAATATAAAAATCGGGTTATCGTAGGAAAGCATTAATGACGCAATGTTATTACGAAAGTATGTCGGATCTAAGTGATCTGACATCTGCGATAAACTGCATGTCCGAATTGAAATTCTGAACCATTTTTTCCTCGAAAAGTCCTCTCCCGAAGGACCATGGCAAAGGTTGAATTAAAATCAGTGGAATGACAACCACTACGGCTCGTATCTGTGTATCTTTCAACAAGCGCGCAACATGGGGCTTAAATTGAATGAAAATCACAATTGACGAGGCATTAGCATAATGTAGCACGGATCGGTGGGTGAGGTCCGATACGGTACGGGCGTCGTTTAAGCGCCTGACTCGGCGATTAAAACTTACGCCGTCTTAGCGGGCGTAATCGTGCGCCAGCCGCTCATAATGAGAAACGACGCGGTTCGCGAAATTCCGCCAACCGTGCCACCGCCAAACTCGTTATTCCTGCGCCTTTAACGAGAAAATACTCTCATCCCGTAATCCCGAAATTATGCGATGTTTCTTACAATCGCGCCCGTACAATCGTACATTTTATTTTACTGCGCCAAAGAAAGAATAGCTCTTCTTGCGCTTAATCTCGCACACCTCCTTTAATCTCGATAATGCATTACGCCGATTTTTAGTTATCTCCGCGGATTTATTGTTACGCTTTTAGCCACATTCCCGAAACCGTGATCCTTCACTTCAAACGCCAGATTAACTGTGGACATTACTTTCACTTCTCAAGTGTCCTTTTTTTTCTCCAAAGTTAACAAAAAAGTAATAATTCCTCTTTTCTATGATTTGTTTAAGTCGTTAGTTTTGTTAGTTTCGTTAGTTTTGTTAGTTTCGTTAAATTTGTTTAACGAAACAAGTATATGTTTAAGTCGTTAGTTTTGTTAGTTTCGTTAAATCTGTTAGTTTCGTTAGTTTTATTAGTTTTGTTAGTTTCGTTTAAATCGTTAGTTTTGTTAATTTTGTTAGTTTTGTTAGTTTCGTTAAATTTGTTAGTTTCGTTTGTTTTGTTAGTTTCGGTAGTTTCGTTACTTTTGTTAGTTTCGTTAGTTTTGTTAGTTTCGGTAGTTTCGTTACTTTTGTTAGTTTCGTTAGTTTTGTTAGTTTTGTTAGATTCGTTAAATTTGGTAGTTTTGATAGTTTCGTTAGTTTTGTTAGTTTTGTTAGTTTCGTCAGTTTTGTTAGTTTCGTTAGTTTTATTAGTTTTGTTAGTTTCGCTGGTTTTGCATAAACATTAACCGATAAATACTCTTTAACTTTCATAGATCCATTAGTATAATCAGTGCACTTAGATCCATTAGTTACTCGATGATTTAGATTCATTAGTTTTGTAATAATTCCTCTTTTCTAAGATATGTTTAAGTCGTTCGTTTTGTTAGTTTTTTTAGTTTAGTAAGTTTAGTTAGTTTTGTTAGTTTTGTTAGTTTCGTTAAATTTGTTAGTTTTGTTAGTTTCGTTAGTTTTGTTAGTTTCCTTAGTTTTATTAGTTTTGTTAGTTTCGCAGGTTTTGCATAAACATTAACCGATAAATACTCTTTAACTTTCTTCGATCCATTAGTATAATCAGTGCACTTAGATCCATTAGTTACTCAATCTATTTAGATTCATTAGTTTTGTTACTGTTGTTAAATTCATTAAATTCTTTCATTTCGTTAATTCGGTCGATTTCATTCGACAAACAAGAATTGATCACCAGCTCGTCGATTTTTCTTCGCCATGTTATTAATTACGCAGCTACACGATTTGCAGTGTCGGCTCGGAGCGAACGAATATTTCGGTACACGTGAAAAATGCCGAGGCGATCAGTCTCTTATCTATCGCATCGATGATATCGCGGACGTAACATAAAATGAATGGCACGCGTGCGTCTGTTCGTCGGTCGCATCGTAAGCTACACCTCGTGGAGCCGGTTATCGTACCTGCGCATGCCCACGCACGATGATCGTGCACGCATAACATACGCGCAAAGTGCTATACACGCGCATGACCCGCAGGCACCTGTCGGCCATAATCGACGTGTCGGGCATAATTAGGTGAATTGAGCCTGTGCGCGAACGGTTGTTTCGGCGTTGCATTAAACTCATGCCCGCGATGAATTAAATGATTAAAACATTTACAATCGATCGGTTTGCTTCGGGATTTTAAAAGGTCGGCCGTGTCACGGATTAAAACATTAACGGTATCAGCTAATTGACTTTAATTGAATCGCATTTAAACGCACGTTGTCCGGCGCTCTGCGAGGCAAACGCGACTTGGAAAAATGACTCGCACAATCCAGTCGGCGGAACGGGATTCCGGGCGCATGCGGCGGATAATTAATATTCATTTTACGCTCTTTCGCGGCGATCTGCGAAAAAGGCAGGACGAAATAAATCGACGTGAAAAGTGGCCGCAATTGGGACGCCGCGCGAAATTTATCAATGGCACCGACAAGTTCACTGGTCATGTTTATGGACTTGGGATTGAATTTGTGCCGATTATAAAGTGCCTTTAATCGTTAATAAAGCCGGATACGAGGCCTGTAGGCGCGCATTTTCGTTATTTAAATTTTGAGTGTCTGTAATTGATGGTTTTTCGGCATAAATTTGCCGCGAAAGTACTTTAATTTCGATTCTAGCCTCGTTCTGGGAACAAGGCACAATTGCGGGGAATAAATTGTGTCTCAATTACTCAAGCTGGAACTCCTGTCGCGTCTTGTAAACCTCTGCGAAACACTACAAAAGCGCTCCTTAGCCAAAACGTACAATAACCATTTTTCTACCGCTTCATAAAAAGTATTTATCACCTTATTAACTCCGATCCCGTGCAAATCGAAGCCAAAACTTAATCCCCGCGCGCATATTTACAACCCCCATAACATATATAACAACGAACAAGCTGGATATAATTATCCGGCTGTGATATCGTTCCTTTTTTTCCCTGCGCACATATCTCCGCGCCGAGTCACCCATGAGAATGACGACTGTGGGAAGAAGAAGAAAGGGTAAGGGCCTCGAAGATGGGATTGAATCTCTCGCGCGAAGAGGAATTTTGGATTACAGTAATCAAATTAGTGGGAATTGCTTTAATCGCCGTCTTTAATGACTCAGTCACATGGAACGGTTGTTACATTAAGTTTATACGCCAAGTAATGGATATTCTGAGATTCCCTTTTTCTCGCTAGCTTTCAAATGAAATGTTACCAACCCGTGAGGTTCGAACATTAAGAAAGTAACGATATCTTCTAAATAACTCGTACTTTTACGAAATAATAATTATTGAATCTCTCTGCAATTGCCATTCTATCAATTTCCGTTTTCACATTTCATATGACCAGTTATCTTGAAAGTATTCGAAATCTTTCAGCAATCACAACATGACATTGTAAAATCTCATATCGTAAGCTGTTTAATCCAAACCAATATCGACTTTTATAACAACCTTTGATGTCCACTGTAAAAAAGTAATGTAAAATTTATTTATATATACTTGACACCAGTTGCAAGAATAATAAGTACTTTAATTTTAAAGGAGATACGGAAAATTGATGCATAGGACAATACATGTGATAAATTAAAACTTTAAGTTTAATGACAATTAATATGAAATTTAATATAAAAAATAAGTACCTCCTCCTGCTGAATATAGATAATATGAAATTAATATTAAATATCTTACTAAATGTAAAATTAAATTGAGGCTCAATTTTGTATATCAGATTAAATATTAAATTGAATAATAAATTAATAATAAATGTTTCAGCAGGGTAACCTATCGAAATAGGTTAAAATAAATGAATGCCCCATATACACATACACGTTATACATGTTTCCATATGACCTAACCTGCAAAATGCTTAGTTTAAGGGTGTTTATGGTTCAGTCGCAATCCCAGCTCGGACCTTTTTTGCAGGCCCCGCTTTGAGGCCAACCGCGTCGGCCACGCACTCCTCTCTTTTGTCCTCCTGCTCATTTCTTCGCGCTGCGGAGCGAAGACGCATCTTCGCGCAGATTGTGTGATAACTACGGGCCCTCGCGCCGCCGGACCCCCCACCGTTCAATGAGAGACATTTCTCATCATTTTCCATTCAGCCCGTCTGAGTTATAAGCCCCGGCCGCCACAATCGTTCGATTTATTATAACCCACGAGCCTAATGAATTTAATTTCATATTTCACGGTCGGTAAGTAGGCATCCCCGTGAATGCTGCTGGGCGCTTGACGCTGGATTTAGGCGCGATCGTGCCCTTCCTTTTGCCGTCATTTCAGCTTTCAAATCGCGCCTTTTTGTTCGCGGCCATTTCGGCCCCGGACTAATCGACGTCCTTCGCGCGGCCCAAAGCGCCAAACGGAATCCCGCAAGCTCGCGACTGTCCGCGCTAATAATTCGCGCTAAAAAAAAAAAAAAAAAATTTCCAGCAACGAGGCCGTAACTTGTGTGGCCCTTTCGCAATTCGACGTTTAATCGAATGCCGGCATTCACGCGCGGCGCATTGTGTCGCGCCATTTTTTTTTTCATTTTTTTTTTTTTTTTTTTGTAAATGTACGTTTCACAAACGCCGCGGATCGACGCTTTCACGTGCCAGCGCAGCCCGAGTTGTTTGTTTAAGGCAACTTAATCACCGGTCGTTCCGATTTCGCGTCGACAAACGTTGCATCAAATTCAATTATTGCAAATCACCGTGTTTAAGCGGCGCGTTTTTGCCGGTGAAAAGCGAGCGGCGAAAAAAATGAAATTAAAGAGCGAATAATTGGACGCGATCGGTGAAACGGCCGCGAAAAAGGCGCCCGACGAAAAGCGGCGAGACGGCGCTGCCGCCGGCCTGTCCTTGCAATAAATACACTCGTTTACGTAGTTTTTGAAAGGAAGAGAACTACTGGCGCACGGTAGTTAAGTTATTAAATTTATCTCTCGGCGCGCGAGCACGACCGGAGGCGATTTATTATTTTTTGCTGCTTAACGACTCAAACGCGGAATATGCCGGGACGAACCCCGGCCCCCTTCTTTTTCTCCGCTCGGCTTCGCTTTTTGTTCGTAAATATGTCACGAGAGTTCTGCGCGCCTCAAGATGAATCGCCCGGCGCTCTTGAACCCAAATAAAACCGCTTCGTCCGATACCGATTTACCGAAATGGCCGAAAGCGAGGCCTTTTTTCGGCCATTTTTCGCCTGAAATGGGCCGAAAAATGGCCGCGTTAAGCCCAAAAAGTTCCTCGCGGCTAATTAACGCGATTGCGATCGCCGAAAAATGCGCTTTTTTAATCAGCGGCAAAAAATGGACGCCGCCGAGGGCCACTTTTCTGTGCGAACCCAATTGCAATTTACATTCGGCGGATTTCATACATGCACAATGTTCGATGGTAATCGCGGTATCGCGGAATATGTATGCGAGTTGATTCATTGTAATTACATTTTCATCATACTGTTATCATCGGTGATAGGCTGTATCGAAATCATTTATGCATACACGTTTTTGGTATCATGCACATCAACGGACGCGTATATTTAATTCTCGAGGCATTTAAATATTCGCGTCCCGGATAGATTCGAGATTAACGGACGAAAAAAATGGACGCCGCGCGATATTAACCCTTATGTGTATCACTTTTCAGGCAGGAGAATGAAGATGTTATCGCCGGACATTAATATAATTGCGCGTTATCAAGTGCACAACAATCCGTTCTCCCGCCTTCGTTTTCTTGCCGCGAAAATAATTATTCAGACGTGGGACATTATAAATTGTTGCCTCGCAGCTATTTCTGTACAGAGCGGGAAAATTGAACGAGATACATATTATTCGCCGTTGCAACCAACTGCGGGATATTTAACATTGCTAATACGGCTTTTAATGTCGATTTTGTCAGAGTCGATTTTATTGTCAGATAAGTGTATCTGCAAATTTAATTTTTCTTTTGTTATACAAAAACAGGTGATTCTTATTCGTACATTTCGGTGTCTCTTTACTGTCAACAAAATATACGGAATGTACTTTTCCTCATATATTTAGTACAAAAATTACCATGCATAGTAATTCTTATATGAAAAAATGAACATAACCTATCGAGTACACTGAGAAAATTATTTCGTAAAAGGTACGAAAAATTCGTACACTTTAAGATATGTATCGTAAAACCTACGAAAAAATTCGTACAGTTAACGATATATATCGTAAAAGTTACGAAGTTTTCGCAGCTTTTACGAATTAGTTTCCTCAGTGTGGACTTTAATCCATTTCAAAACTTCTTCAGTTTTGCTATTTCTACAAACTAAACACTCTTTCGTAATTAAATTAGTAGAATCGTTTTAAATTAATTTGCAAAATTAATGACCGAAATGACGGGTGCGTTAATAAAAAAAAAATTGCCATGAGGAATGCGCTCGAGTTAATGAAATCTCGTTGTTCGGCGGAAATTTGCGAAATCCGAAGCGGAAGCGTTCGTCAATAGCCACTGCGGTTCGTTTAATTTTTGCCGGTCGTGGAAGGTTCGTGATCGCGGGCAACCGTGCCGAGCGCTTCCGGTGCAGCGCGTCTTGCCTCGTCCTGCGGTTCACGAGAAACCGAGAACGCGACACGCTCCGCTAAATCGGCCCGCAGACCGAGGGGTGCCGGGCCCAAAGCCGGCCCGGATCGTAAAGCCGCGCGGATTCCCCCCGGAATATGCGAGAACACCTCGGCTGGGTGCGCGGCACGAACCTTGACGTTAATGGCATGCATTACCGCTAATAATAGTAAATACGCGCGAGATATATCGACAGCGCGTCTCATAAAAATGCGCCTGTAATTGCCCGCGAATGCCTTCCGACGCGCTTCTCGTGGTACGCTCGACCCGACAAAAATTAGATTCCAACGGCGAAGGGAACAACGCGAAGGTTCAATCAAATTTACACCTCACTTTTACGGACACGAGAAGAATATTATATATGTTAAATTCTGCTGGAACCGTATGGTAAAATCGATGAAATTAGCCATACCATTTAGCAAACGCAACGTAGCATGGGAAATTAATGTTTTGACTTGGAAAAATGTTTCCCAGGCGATGTAGTAAATTTAATTAGTATGTATTGTAATATTGAAATTCATTTCGCCATGCAAAAATTTTTAATGGATGATGTTGAAAGATGTTGGTTGACGTAGGGTTAGATATGATATCAGAGTATTTTTTGATGAATTTACATTTCCCTTAGGCTAGGGAATTTCATAGTTCTTGTTAGGCGTAGAACTATGAAAACTTGTAAAACTAGAAGAACTGTCAAAACCAGGAGAAATGTGAAAACTAGAAGAACTGTGATATGAAACTTAAATATTAGAGAACCCCAAGAACTTTCTATTATCAAAACTGGAGGAACTATCAAAACCAGGACTACGACAAGAAACTTAATTCAAATGAGACAGAACTGTAAGAACTTTGAAACTCGCGTAAATCGAATCTCGGGAATATTAATGTCGTGGAACTTAGAGAACTTTGAGAATTTGTGTGAAACACATCTCGGGGATATTAATATTTTGAAACTTGTAGAATTTTAAGAAGTTTAAGAATTTTGAAAAGGCAAGTGCAGCTATTTTTTAAACTACCGATTTTATAAACTAACGATTTTTCTAAACTAACCATTTTATAAACTAACGAATTTTTAAAGTAAATGACGCGGATCTATGGAATGAAAGGTTTTTGTTATTAATTCACGTAACTCTTCACTCTTACATTATCAACTTTATCCTTTTAGAAGCGTTACAAATAAAAAAATGATTTGCTCCAGGAGTTCGAATGTGACGTGTCCGTGGCGGAGGGCGACCGACGTCGACAGGAATTTTCGTTCACGTTGTACGACTTCGACGGCCACGGGAAGATAACAAAGGACGACATCGCGGGCCTGGTGACGACCATCTACGACACCCTGGGCACCTCGATTCAAGTGCCGCCGTGCGGCAGCAAGACCATCAAAGTGAAGCTAACGGTGTCACCGGATCAGCGCACCGGGCTCGCGCAATCGCCAAGAAACGTTACTCAGCCGCAGAACCCGAATAGTCAGGATGCATCTTGCTGCCACGTGAAGCACACGAATATAACTTGTAGTCATGGCAACGCGGCCACTCACCGAGTTTCTAGAAGAAGGAGAGCGCCGAGACAGAGATGCCGGGTACATTCATATGCACATTACTGTTTGTTTGTTTATGAAAAAAGAGAGGAAGGCAAAGATTAGACGAGTTGGTATTGGATCAATGTTTGCCCAGAGATAAAAATCAATAGTTGGCTAGAGAAATGCACAACAGCCAGAAAAAAGACAAAACTAATCTCTTAGAATCGTTTACAATTTAGTTAAAAAATGGGTCGTATTCGAGTTCCACCGAATTGATAAAAACGCTAAAACTCATTAAGATAACGACAGGTGAATTCCGCCGGAAATTTTCTTATCATTATAATAAAGACAAGTGAATTCCGCCGAAACCAATTCCCAATAGGAGTGCATTATTTGAACTCACTTATATGCTCTCCCGAATGATCATACGTCAACTTTGACTGTAAGAGACGACCAATGCGTGCGAATCATTCCACGCACATTTTAAGAACGAATTTTCCACGCACACATCATTCCACGCACATTTTAAGAACGAAAAATCGAAACGCACCTCCAAAAATTATGATTACATCAAGGCAGAGTTGGAAAATTTTCCTGCAGATCCATCATACAAAATTTCTTTTGTCGCGAATACATCAAAGTATAACAAGCAACACAAAAAGTGAAACTAGAGTTTCGGCGATCGAAATCCCCCCAAAAATGCTATTTTATTATAGTATATTTTATGCTGTGTGATATTTTAATTTTTAATCACTAATAGATTCATTCCAAATGCTCCCTAGTCAGATATGACATTTTATAAACAGAATACATTAAATTAAAAAATACAGTAATAAATTAAAAAATTTAAACGAAAACTTTCTTTCACAATAAAAGACTTAGCCAAATCAAATAGAGTATTTCTATGACCATTCAGCCAACCCGCAAAACGAAAGACCGTCTTGTTCGTTTGCCACTCCGAATTGATTAAGATCGCCTAATGGAATGTCATGAAATGGTTGCAGCAAGCGGAATGCGGCGCGGAGAGTCACAGCGAGGAGGACGCGGAGAACGTTCCGGCGAACCACTGTAAACAGGAAGAGCCGCGCAAGCGGTCGGGGCCGGCGCCGCACTTCCCGTCTCCCTGCTACAATAGTTCCGAGGGCGACATCAGCGACGACAGCGACGTGGTCTCGCCGAGTCTCAGTCCCCTGACGCCCCTCGTCACCAATCACCGAAAGCGCAACGGCGACATACAGCGCCAGCAATTACTCGAGATCATCCAGGCGAACATGGAGAAGAACAACCTCAGTTTTCACACAGCTAGGTAAACGTCAGTTGCGCTTCATCGAGCGGGATGGCTCACAGTCGCACCGTTAAAAATGCGAGTTATCATTCATGCGACCAATTGGCGGTGACGGAGTAATGGGCCGAGAGGAAATGCGCAAATGTTTTGCAGACAGCACTTTAGGAGGACGCTTGGCAATTGGGACGTGGTGTCAAAGTACATTGGGCGGTGAAATTGTCGTCGGTGACGGGGAAGATTGTATTTGACGCTTGACTATTTTACCCTGGTTCAAAGAACGTAGAGATTCAGGAATAAATAGAATTACGATAGAGAATTTACAATAAATAGAATTTTATGTAAAATGTATGCTACTGTCGTTTTGTTTGATATTGTTTGTCAGACAAAATAAAAATGTTTTGGTAGACGTCGTATATTAAATTTTATGTATTGGTTGGGGATTTTTTGTTGCATTGTTATATTTCTTGTGAAAGTCTATGTTCTTTGATGTTTAAGAAAGTGTAAAGAATGGTATATGCACTGAGAAAAATTTCAAGCCCTAAAAGCACAACATTAACCTATGCAAAAGTTGCATGAAGTTCATGTAATTTGTGCGTAGATTTCATGCTATCGAAGAATCCTCTTCTAGTTATGTTCCATAGATTTGTAGCATATATTGCTTGCTGAAATAGCATGAAATATGTTCGTGCTCTATTTGGTTGGAGTAATATGCTTTAAAAGGCTGAAATTTTTCTCAGTGTGAATTGATTTTTAAATAATGGTCTTACGTAAGCTTGTCAATTGAACTTTTGCCTTTTTCACATTTATGTCTTTCACATTTATGTATTTCTGTTTGTACTTGATATAAAATTCGAAAAAGCAGTCCCAATGTGTAATCAGTTCATAAGGAACCCAAAACACACGAAAAACATAAAATTACATGAATAATAGTAAGATTTTCACATTTGAACTCTGAATTCATTGAACATTGTCATGAAGAGTTCAGAGTTCAGATGCAAATATCTCATCATTGTGAATATATT
>JABFPB010001738.1:0-23512 GCA_022817645.1 Ceratoteleas bidentatus
AAATACCGTAAAAGTAATGTATGTTGAATACATTGATAAGATACGGTTTCAGTATTTTGTACAGTAAATTTAAGTCATGTGCCTGAAGTGAACTTCCAGTACTTGCATTAAAAGTGTATTAATTTTACGGACATTTTTAACAGTGTAAGGTAAGTCGCAAAAAATTAATTTGTGATGGGTAGTGAAAAATGTATTTTTTTCAAATGTTTCAAATTTGTAAAATTTTCAAAAATGTCAAAACATTCAAAATTTGTCAAAGTTTTAGATTTTCGATATGTACTCTGCTCAATACCGACTCTAGAATGATCTTTGTGCCAGTCTGAATCTAGACTGGCCAGATAAAATCAAATCTGAATCCAGTCTGGATTGAGTCAGCCAGTACCATTGGGATATGTGCCAGACTGTATTTATTCTCCAGGATCCATACCCCATCCATTCAGCACAAGCTATTGAAATGCATCTTAGATTGCCGAGTCCCATAAAGGAAGCCCATAACCGAGTCATACAAATGAATACGTAACCAATCCTGTTAACTAACTCCAAAGAGGAATCACATAAGCAAATATGTGATTCCTTTTTGGAAGTTGAAATACCGACTTGAATTGAGGTTACCGACATCACGGAGCGTCACCTGAGCATCACTAGGTGATTGTCTCGCGTTGCCAACTGATAATCTCGCAACAATGAGTGATTTACGGCTGATGATATCATGGCATCACTGTGTGATGCGCGGAAAATTAGTGGGTCAGACCATTACATCAGTGTCTGCCGTAAATGTACTTGTTTTCTATGCACATCAACCAGTGATGCTCGTGTCGTCAGCCTGTTACGTTTTTTTCTCGTGCACAGACGAAAATATATTTATCAAATATATGACCAAATAAAACAAACTCTGTACACCCGCTTTAGCGCTCTTGCGTATGCAGGGAGTCAACCCAAACATTAGGCATACACAGACATGAGAGGAATACACTTAGAGCCAATGTGTTTTCATTTGCGAGTCATGGCTCGACTTTATTAATTCCACTCCAGCATTTATCTAACGTTCAAGGAAACCAGGAAAAACTTTGAATAGAGTGACAGACAGGAGGAAATGGACCCGCTACTTCCCGAATAACACCTATTATTCGGGAAGTAGCATATTCCTATGCATTTCTACCAATTGCCTCGGTAAGTTTCACAAACGATATTACGGTCTATAGTTTGCTGGAAGGTAATTAAAAAACTGGGCGACGAGGTGTCGAGGCTGTCTTCTTTTTTATGACTGCCATTTTCTCGGTTGGGAGTCCCAAGACTTAGAGTTCACCGGAACACTAGTATCCCGCACGAAAAAAATTAGTATGACAACAGTATGGCAACAATATAATAACAATGTGGCAACAGTTGGCAAGACTATGACAACCGTATGGCTCTGATTTGGTAGGGAGGACGGCGTCAAGGCTCTATCATGATCGCGAACCATACTGTTTCCATACATCTACGGTAACTCTGTCCTACCGATGCCAGCTTTGCGCCAGCGTTGCGCCATACTTTCGCGAGGCTGTCAAGAGTATGACACCAGTTGACAAAGCGTCAATGGCATTACCCATCCACCCTCCCTAACTTGATGCGGTTGTCCCCTGATTCTCGACTCGCGGGAAACTTACGCGATGGCGCAGTATGGCGCAAAGCTGGTGAAAGTATGGAACAGTGTGGCATCGATATGGTAAGAGTATTACAACTATATCATGATCCAACCTTGACGCCGCCTTTCCTGCCATATCATTGCCATACTGTTGTCATACTGTTGCCATACCGTTGCCCAATTGTTGCCATATTGTTGCCATATTGTTGCCATACTACTTTTTACACGCGGGTACTTTGCTTCTGACCGGTCGACCGACCGCGACGAACTCTGATGATAGTTTACGTGGAAAGATTGATCATGTGTTTGATTTCTATCTTAGCACCGCGGAAAAGGGTTGCGTGGTGGCGCCACCTGATGGTGGCGCAGTGTGGCGTAAGGTGATGAATATTTGGCAACAGTATGACATCGAAAAACATGCTATATTTCCATACATAGAGCATGTAAAACTACGGGAAAATTTTTAAATATTGACGAATTACGTAATTTTCTATAATGACTATCGTAAAATTTACAGATTTTTACACCCTGAATTTACATAGTAACGCACAGTGTTACACTACAATATAACATTTCATACAACTGTATATATATCATTTTTGAAAATAATTCAAAAAGTGTATATAATTTTTTCAACAATTTTTATTCTTATTTAATATACAATTTATTTAGTATACAATAATATTATGTTATTATTCGCTATTTTGAACTAATATAATTACAATATTATAAAACACTAGAATGAAGTGACTGTAAACCATTTCACTGTAACTTTCACTGTAAACCATAATAGTCTTCGATTGAAACGGTGGCTGAAAATGTCTTCTCTTCGCGTACTAAGTTACTAATCGTTTCGGTGCCTTCTCGTGTACTTTTCCAACTTGCAACATAAAATTAAAATTAAGTTAAATTCATAAAACAGACATACTGAATTGATTATTGTTGCCATACTGTTTCAATCACTTCTCTATTCCGAAACTGAAAAATACTAAATAAATATCACTGTATCCGAAAATCTCGAAAGTGGAAGGGCAACGAGAACGTTATTAAATGGAGAAGAGACGAACTCTTCCGAAAACTGAAAGACAGTAAGAATGATAATAGGTTCGCTTTTCGCATTGAAATTTTCCAGAGATAATTAGGTAGCTGCTATATACATTATATAAAATTTTTCTTTTTTTAGTACAAATTAAATTTATAAATTATATCTTGCAGCTGCGTGATGAGCAACTTTCCTCTCTTATTGAATTAAGCGGCAAAGTAATTATCGTTATTTCATGTTCAAATTAACTGCATTAATGTTTCTTTTGTTCTTCACATTATTCACAATGAGAAAACGAGATGGTGCAATCACGATAGCTGGAATTTTAAATAGTTAAGTTTTACTACTTAAATTCTGAGACGCATGCTTCGCGATTCTAACTCATACGTCAGTATAGGATTAATCAATTTTCAAATTAAATTATTTCATAAATAATACGGTTAAAAATTTTGAAAAAATTCAGGCAATTTAGGTTTATATTTAATGTATGAACGACTTTATCTATTTATTCATTTTAGGTTTAGTTTTACAATTTTTTATAAATTGTTTCAAAATCGAAGAAATATGATATTTAATTAAGGTTTACTAACGAAACTAACGACTTTATCGATTTATTCATTTTAGGTTTAGTTTTATGAATTTTTATAAATTCTTTCAAAATCGAAGAATTATGATGTTTAATTGGGCTTTTCGACCGTAAGACTAAACCTAACATAAATTTTGGGTTTATTTAAACTATTTTCTGGTCAAATTTCTTTGCGAATATCCTTAAATCAACAGCAAACACGTAGTAGAAGTCAGAGTCTAGAAATAAACGAATCCGTTTTTTAATCAAGGGCGAATTGCTGCTGTTTCAACACTGCTCGGTTCTACTACGAGCTTGCTTTAGAACACAAAATGTTAATCCAGCTGCAATATGCTTCTGTTTTATTAATTTTAGTGCAAAATTCCTGTTCAATGGCATTTTTTCTCCACATGATTGTAAAGTGAACGTTGAGATTCTTGTTAGAACCGTGTTCAAATAATATTAGTCCATGTACGACTAACGTTATGAAGTTAATCTTAGGTATCTTCTTTTGCCATTCGAAGTAATAAAATGTTGCATCTATTAACGAAAATCATCTCGAAAATGAAAACGTTTTCAAACAAGTTTCGATCACGTTTTCATGCAATTACTATTTGAGCAAATTTCTTTCAGTTTCCCACGAAAAATAATCAACACTTGATTAAAAGCATTGTCAATTTAGCGTTGATCAATTTTCGAATAACATTTGAAAAATTGTTTTCGCTGAATGACATGCAACATACCATCCGACATTAATATTTGTTACCATGAACCGAATTATACTGCCTCGAAACAATACCTCGCGGTAAATGGTACTTCGCCCAACCCGCGAAAATTACAAAACGAATTATTCCCATTAGTTTGCATTCATCCCACCACCACCTCTGGGTTTTAACGATCCCAATTTCAACCCTACCCAAGCCTCTTTTCGTCCGCAATGTTCTATCAATCGTTCTGCAAACTTCCGTAAAGACAATGTCCGCGATTATCGCACCGTCAATCTCTACTGTGATGTCGGCGTAGTGCTGTAGAGCCTCGTCGATGTACTTGTAGTACGTTTTCAGTCGGTGCTGGATGGTCACCGGCGTATCGTCGAAGCGTTCGTTGCGAATCGCACGGCTTCGCATGCGATCCTCCATGATGGTGCGGCGCGCGGTCAGGTGAATGACCAGGTCTGGTCGTCGCACGGTGCGGTCAAATTGCACGGCCTGCATTCTTTCTCGCGGAAAGCCTGTTAGCAAAAACCCGGCATTGTTCTGGTGGCGCAACATCCCCTCGAGAATGAGTCGCAGCACCACGTGCGGGGGCACGTTGCGGCCCAACTGCATCATCCTCCGAATGGCGTCGGCCTGTTCGTTGCCCGCTTTATCGACTTCCTCACGCAACATCTGCGATGTCGAGATGCGCGCGAATCCATAGCGCCGCGCCAGACTGCTGCCGACTGTGGTTTTACCAATGCCTGGTCCGCCGGTCAGACAAATTATCGGCACCTAAACGCGACGAGCAATCGAATGTAGCGAGCAATTTCGTGGCTCGGGTAGTTTAGTGCGACGCGGCGTGCCGCAGCAGTTTTAGCATTTAATGGAGATAAAGGGCGCGGGCACATTCAACTTAGGAGGCGTTCTATGAGAAAAATTGCACCAAGGTGAAAACAGTCGGTGCGGGGAATTGAGCGATTTAGGGGTTACGGTTAGGATGGGGAATAGGAATTGATGAAGAGTTTCGACGAGTGTCTCGGGGGTTCGGGCAGATAAAAAATAAATTTGAGGTTATTCAACCTACTGTTCCCGCAGTAGGTTGCCTTCGGTTCAGGTTTTAGGAAATTTCGAGACACGTACGCACCTTCAAGTTTTTCAAAACTCGATATCTGTTGGCATCCAATCTGTTGTCATCCAACTGGGAGGTTTCGGGTTTCGAACCACCCACGCATTGTCCCATATTTGTGACATATAGAAATTGTAACTTCGGACATTAAAAACTTCGAGTAGACTGGTTCGATGTGGAAGACTGAGGCATTTCAAGGTTAAACATTTTCGAAGTAGACAATGACAGATAAATTATTACGCTAGTTCTGAGCATTTTTAAAAACTAGGACGCGAATATCGGGACACGAGAGCTATTGAGCATAAAAATAACATGAGATATGACGCGGCAATGTATTTTTCACAAATAATGGAATGACGTCACATTCTTATGCGATACACACGGACATTTAAAACGGAATTACGAGAAGATAACGAAAATGTGAAAATCGTTTTCCAGATTGATTTGAATTTCAAACAAAATTGGAGGCTTGTTCGAATTAGCTTGACTTTATTATTCAAAAGCTTTTAATTAAGCAATTTGAGATTCAAGTCGGATTTACATTTCAAGGACATGTGCAATATTCGCAGTTTCCGAAGATAAGTCAGTGCACAAGAAACGCCGTAGTGAAACATGCATGATTTAGAATATTAATTACCAACGGGTTAATTAAGTATATTAATCTAGACGTACCGTTTATTATGCAGTTCTCAACTTGGACATTCTTATATAACATTTAATTAAATATTCAAGGTTGTTTGTAAAATGAGTGATCGTACATATGTGATTTCAATTGGAAATGCTGTATAAGTGTAATATGTTCTATTTTTTGTACATTCGAAAGAAAATTACTTTTTGCCATCAAATATGATGCTAAATTCGAGCTCAAGAAATTACTTTTATTTTCTGATTTGCTATAACAATCTAATTTCGTTATACAGCATAGATTTCCGCGACTGCAGGATTTATTACCGGTAAGTTTTCAATTAGTTTAATCACTTTGAATCGGAAATGTAACAGTGATTTATAATTATATTATAATTATTGTTCTAGCGTATTATTATCCAGTGTACAATATATAACATAAATTAATACATTATTCTACATAATCAACTTTAATTATAGATGCAATTAATAAAACTGTATACGATACCTGATTGATTATGTAAATAATTTTATATAAACATCATAAAAGTAATTAAATAACAATTCCATAGGTTTACTATTAGAAATTGTATTGCTTGACTAATATTTATACTGAAATTTGAACCCATTAATACACTTTTTTCTATACGTTTATAGACCACGAAAATGAAAAAGCGACTTCCTAATTCCGTCAATAGATTATGCAATCACCTACATTGCAATCGGATTAATGTAACTTCTGTGGTAATATGATTGAAATCACAAGAATCAATTGAACGGAAAAGTTGGTGTGACACTTCGTCTGCAAAAAGCGAACGAAAAATAAGTAAAAGACTTGGCCGTCTTTTACTTATTTTTATAAGTAAAAGACTTGGCCGTCTTTTACTTATTTTTATTCTTCGATCTCCTTCTGTTGCCATTATAAATCTTTAGCCATATCACAAAATTTTCGAACATTTTCTTAATGGGATTAAGTTGCGCGATGAATCGATATGCGCGCGTCATGGTAAAAAACTCGTCGAAAAAATTACGACCAAATATACTCCCACGAGAAAACAGTCAGTCGAATAAATGCGTCACCTGCTTTTGTACTCGCCTAAATAAATCCTCGTTCGCATTGAAAAATGCCACATGCGTTCTCTTTAAATTCACAATTTATTTATACCCGCTTAGTAATAATAAAAAAAAACATGTTTCAAGTAGAATTAGCCGAAAAAAACTCTGGCTTCATATTCGGATCGCGCGAAGAACCATTTACGAACGTCAACGGCGATTCTCAATTATCAAAACACACAAACGAAAAATCGACTGCAAATGGAAACTGTTCATAAGAAAAAAAATTGCTCGATTCCATTTTCGAATATTTCCATCGAAATACAAGTGCACTCCGGCAAGGGTCGCCGTGGCAACGGCGTTCATTTGTTTGTATTTTCGTTTGATCGTTTGAAACGCGATTAGAACCGGTTTGTCCAGATGTATTGGTGCGTTTAAATACAACTGATTGTACACTTTTTGATTACAAAAAACATCTCAAAAAACGTCGAGTCTCGGACGCGCAATCTGCGGAAAAAACAATGTAAAATCGTATCGTTTGTCGCCAGTGTAAACGTTTCGGTCAACCAAAATGAACGAGCTCCTGAGGCAAGCGCGAGAAATCGTGCAAAAAACGTCCGAAATAGTCTCTCAAACTTTGGAACGCGAGGTTGACAAACTTCTGAACTATGAGGAGCAAGCCAAGGAGATGGTAATGCATCATTCATCGAATGGTTTGGGAAACGCGCGCGACCGCGCACAAATGGATGAGCGAAAATGCGTTGACGTGCGTTGTCTTTTTTAGCTGACCAAAGCCCTCGGTGAAGCACGCAATTCGTGGACCAAACTGACGGAGATGGGCGAAGCGGTGCAGAAATGCATCGAGAAGAAGCAGCCGGAAATCGCAAAAATTGAAGTAATTGCGTTAGGTTAAATTATAATTACGCGCGGCGAGACGCGCCAAAGAAGGGATTTCGTGCCGGGGAAACAAGTCCGACGGCAATCGGGGAAATCAATTCTTGGTCGTGTTGCGCCGGGCGTGTTATTTTGGCGTCGTTACTTTTCGTCTAGACGCAGCTGAAAAACACCTTGGTCGAGTGTTACAAAAAGCATTACGCTCATCTTGACACGCTTCGAGCAGAGCGCGCCAAGATCCACGAAAGTGCTGTTCAGTTGAAGCTCGGGGCGGAGCAAATGCTGGAGAAGTGTATGAGCGCGGCCGAGCCGTTGCAGTGCTTTCAGCAATCTCTCGCGGATTTGGCTAAAAAAGCCGAGGCGCTGGCGAAAGAGTTCGCAGCTCACGTGCGAAAAGAGACCGAGATCGCAATGGAAAGCGCTAAACTGGTGCGCCAGTGCAGCGAGCGTGCCGTCGCGGAGTCTCAGAAAAAATACTCGAAGCTCATCGAGGAGGTGAAAAAGTGCGCCAAGTGATGGGCGCCATCATTACCGCGGTCTGCCTCAAGCGACGTGTTGTTAACTAGTCGGTGCTTTTTTCGACTGAGGACCAGTTTTGCACATTTTTTAAACACGAAATTTTATAGTACGACTTTATTATTTTGAGATACTGAAATATAAATAAATTTTGGAGTGTACTATTCAGGAACATTGAATGTTTTTGCTAAATTTGCGTGACCTATATTTTTATAATAGGCAGTTATTGAAAATATATGTTTGTTTAATCAGTTGTTAAACTGATCACACACAGATTCATCTTCGGATTTGCACAACTGTGTTGCCTTATCCTGTGAAATGTTGACATCACATGGACGACAACAGCAAGCAGAATATGCAGTTAAATTCAAGTTCGACTAGTTACCAATAAAACAGACAATTAGTATTAATGTGCCTGAGTTATGCAGTTTACATTGTCAATATCCAAAGCGAAGTGAAACGATGACGCTCTGTCGCCAATAATCAATTAGTCCAAAATGTCTTCAAACCTTTGTGCAAGATTCTCCTCTGGCAGTTCTGCAAAAAGTTCATCATACACTCTGAAAACGTTTTATTTAAGACGAACCTACTAGGCTCTTTATTTAAATTAAATAAACCATTCTCTTATTGAAATGTTATATACATTTAAGATAAACACAGATTAGAGTTAGTTGAAATAAACGTTATTCAATATAATTAAATTATTTAATACATTCAAATAAATAATACATTTCATTTAAATAAATATTCTGGTCGGCTCGTATTGAAGTAAAGATTTTATTTAAATTAAATAACCTGTTCTCTAAGTGCAATCAAACAATTATTACTCAAGTTACGCGTGGCATTAGACCGTAAAAATTTCTCATTTGCCGTAAGCATAGAAAATGGGACGTTATAAGCAGCCGAAGAGATTTAAAAATACAGGATGCTCCCGGATTAAAAATCCTTTATCGGCGAAATATGTCGCGTTACAAAGTGTAATTCCTTATGTGAAACCTTTCAACTAATCGGAAATGTATCACGAACGCAAAGAAAAAAAGAGAAGATTTACTTTACAGAATTAAAAAGAAGAGGTAGCGGAAATGAAAAAATCGAGAAAATAAAATCAATTCCATCGATTTCGTAGGAAAAGTCGCACGCGAAGTTTCTTTTTTCAGTTTATTTCACGATCAAGCTAATGTCTATAACAATTACGTAAAGCTTTTTTCCAGTAATTCCGTGCGGCGGATTAACTATTTATAACAGTTAACGCGCCAGAAATTCAAAGAAAAAGACATCACTGACGAAATTATAGCCGTTTCGCATTGGATTACACATTAAAAAGAAAAATTCGTTAGGCTTACAAATTAATCGAATCAATGAGAGATACAAAAATCGAGTAAACAGGGAGCATACTCGGGATTCTGTACGCGCGATCATTAATATTTATGTAACCTGCCGTTGCGGATCGAAGAAACGTGCTGTGTGACTCACGAAGCTTCTAAGTTCGAAGCTAAATATTGAACCTGATCGTAAAACATTTGGAAGAAATTGAGAGAATAAACAAAAATAATGAAGAAACGATGCGTGTCGTCTTATCCTTTCTTCGCTTTAATACTTGAGAATGACGTCGAATGGTTAGGCAAACTTGACTCAGGAGAGCAATTTCCGCGGCAAACGATTCGTCTCAACACGAGGAACGCGTTAGCGACGTGTTTCAAGACAGTGTAATCTCTTCGCGAGTGACGTTTCTAGAAGTTTAGCTATTCGCGGATATTATGCAGACAAACAAATAATAAGATGACGTTAATAAGAAAAAATCGCACGTGCGACTATATGTTTCTGTTTTACGAACAAGTGGAGCTTGACGCGCAGGAAACGTCGGGCGCATGTCGTTTTCCGTCTTCCTTATGAAGCCATGAAGACATCTGATGCTGAAAGTAGCAACTTTAAATAAGGAATGTTTTTGCAATTGAAGAAAATTGGATTTATAGGGAAGGGATTTGTCAAAGGTGAATCCAGCTGCAGCTGTGATAGTCTTACTTTCCTTGACTCGTTTCGCAAATTTTCACGCTTATTAAATCTTAGTTGACTTTGAGGTTAGATTTTCCAAGTGTACAATTTGATGGGACAGCACTTACCTGAAACATACAAAGATAAACGAAATTAGAAACATTATTCAGTGGTTAAAATAGCAATTTTAGCGTTGTTTGGCTTGTACTAAAACATTGGACTTTACTTGGTAAATGGTCGGCTTTTTGTTCAGAAAAAAATCAATTAAAATCATTTAAACAGTGTTTTACGTTTTTTTCTGTTCTTCACAAACGTTGGATTGAACGCTTGTTTAACCAAACTGGATAACAAAAATTGCGCGATTTCGGTACAATTACATTCATGCTGGCTTTAAATCAATTGAATACAAGCTAATTACTCGTCAGCAATCACAATGACGGAAATCTCGAAATCCCGTGTACTAAAATTAATCGACGTTGTATTGCCTTATGTACTTTGTGCAACGCGTCATATACGTTTAAAATGAAACCTTTTTTTCGCTCTGTGTACAATCACAGAACCCACTATTTTTTTTAAATCATAGCTAACGTATTCTTTTCGTTAATTAAATTTTTGTTTACACGGGATAAAAAACGGGAAATACAGAACAAGTGAGTTATGCGCTAATCAAGTACCTACAATGCTCAATGCTTCTCCTTTCTTAGGGCATGGCGAACTCTGTTACTGAGTATTCGTTGTAGATGTGCACGGAACATAGAGACGTTAATTAAAGCAATCGCACTGTACTTTCGTTTTGCAGGTAGAATCTTTCGTCGAACTGTGCCGGTACCCGTTGATTCACCGGAAAACCGTAACAAAACATCCGGCGGAGGAATGTGAATGTTAATCGTGTTTCTCGCTCGACTCGTCAATTTGAAATTTCGTTTCCGCTGGAAATCGTTTTCCGTTCGCAAATTTCGCTCAGTAATTTTGCACCAAGAACTCGCAGTGGCATTTTCCGCGTTTCGGCAAAGGAAAGTTCATCGCGTATCCGAAAAATTTTATCCCCGAGCTGCGATAAAGCGCCGCGACTGAGAACGTGTGTTCTTTGTCTACAAAAAATCGACGCCGTCATTTACCGTGCGCGTTCCCGTTTTCCGTATAGACGAAGGGCGTGCGAATAAATGCGAACGAAATTTCAATTAAAATAATTGTAATTTTTTGTGTGCAGAAATCTGTTTAATCTAAAGTGTTTACTGAGTTAGAAATAATTGTGTCTGATGTCGCGAAACGATTTAAAAGCTTTCAGAGTAACAATGTCGCGTTTCGCTTTGGGCACTGAAGCCCTCTCGCTTCCGCGGACTGAGCGTAAGCTGCCGCAGTTACGAAATTTAGGTCATAGGAGATGATTGTGACGGCATGATATGGCAATTATAGATTACACGATCAATTGACATCGTGTGGACAAGTTTTTTATGGCTATTGACACGCGATTTTTGTCGTTAAAGAAAAGTAGTGCGATAATGGAACGGACATGCACGGTCGAAGAACTTGTCTGATAGCTTTTCTTATTAGTAATAGAATTACTAACAGGTGTCAGGTGAGGATTTTTACACGAAATACGGAATTTTGTTCAAAAATGATTGAACGTACATTCCATTAAATCCATAATATCTTTAACTATTAATTTTTTGTAAGGGGAAACCTCAAATGAAATGTCAACAAATTGATTTTTCGCAATTTTGAACATTTGATTATTCATACTTTGAAGAGTATGTACACGAAGTTTCAAATTGAAATTCGAATGATGAATTTAGCAAAGTTAACGTGCGTGGACAAATTACATATTTAATAATAAAAAAATGAACCATTTTTATTGGATTTAAGGGGAGGTTCTCATTCAAATCAACACAAAATAGGCAAAGTTGTAAAATTTTTTTTGAGACAATGAAAAGACTTACAAAGAATTTGTCTGGGGATTATGACTGAGCATAATTTGAAATTTAATTTACTTTTTTATTTAAACAAAAAAATACAAATGGTGCACGTAATTCACGTTTGTTCACGGGCTTGTAACTTCAAAATTCGTCCACTGCGAAGGCTCTAGTACCCCAGGAGTTATCTGAAATAAAAAATGGACCATACCAATCAAAACTACATTATATTTGTCGGAGGTTATACCTAACCGCAATGAAATAACTTCAAATTTTACGATATGGTGCTACTCGAACTTTAAGCTTTTTTGGGGAGGTCTGTTTTACACTTTGTATGGCTTTATAAAAAATAGTTAATAATAACAAAATTTATAAATTTTATGGACAACTGCTCATTTTTCATTGAGTTAACCGATCAGGTCGGTTACCACAACCGAAGTACCATCTGCGCATGCGCGTAAACTCGCGACGACTCGTTGTTTTGCCGGTTAGATTACAGAACCCGGCGCAATGTTTACATTCATTTTATTATTTGAAGAGAGATGAATCCGGAAAAAGTTTCGTTTCTTGTTTCTCCACTATTCTGACTGATTTTGTTTTGTGTTACGTTCGAATCTTACTAATGCGCTGCGGTGCCATGTGGCAACAAACCGCTGGTCAGTAAAACAGTGCTACTTTAAACACAAAACGACGCCGCGTTGTCATAGATTTAACGCGGAAAAAACGTTGAGACAGTGATTTCCCGGGGAATCCTGTGTTCATTTTAATCGTCTGGACACGCGCGCGAGTTTCAGGGGGATAATCGTATCGCGATCTCGCATTGAAGTGTGTTTCGTTAGTGGGAAAAAAACGGTTTCGCGAGGGTGAGATCGATTGACTGGTGGGGTCATTACATTTGACTAAATATATGTGAAATGTGGTTTTTGTTACGCTAATGTAACAAGCAAAACGTCTTGCGAAGTTAAATTCGAAAGAAATGACATTTGTAACAAATAACTAACTCATTCGGTAAACATAACCGCTCATTTGGTAAATATAACCGCTCATTTAAAATCAACCGAAAAGTCGGTTATCTTTACCGAATATTTTTCTCAGTGTTGCATGTAATTATTTTTCAATATACTTTTTAATCAATATATTAAAATATAAATATATTTAAATGTTGCAAAAGAAACTATTTGTGTGTTACGTCTAGCGCAAGCAATATAATAGGTTTAATTTAAGAATAACATATTTATAAATAATAATAATAATGTTACTTATTATATAACTTTTTCTCTTTTCTTGAGGTCGTTTTTAACGATATGAATTTAATTTAATCGCAATACAGATTAATAAAACTAGAATTTTATTCAGGAAGCAGAAATATATATATATATAAAGTCAAATACCCTTACTCTATCTGGAGATAAATTAAATTGATCCTTTTCAATTTACGATCAGTTTATCGTCGGGCAATTTACATTTCGAACGACGGCTTTTATGAGTTACAATGCTGTAGTAAAAAATTTTATTACTATAAGTATATAATTACTCACCTCTATTTTTTCTATAATGAAAATGAAGAATAACCTCTCACAATTCAGTTAGAGATAAATTTATTCTATCATTTAAAAATATTACTTTAAACAATTATAAATGCACGGTAATAACGTCTACGGTTATAATCTGGAATCCGTCTCCACTGGACAAATAGCTTTGTGAAAAGCAGTGACATTACATACTGTGTGTTGATAAATGTTACCTGCATAATATTTTTTATCTAAATAGTTTTATCAAAATAGTAATTTTATTTGTAATTACAATTTGAAAAAGTACAATGATAATCACAATCTCGTGAACACTAAATGCATCTGCGTAATCTAAACAGCATCGTATCTTTTAGATAAAAGAACTTTATTGATTACTTAGCGGTTGTAGTAGCGATTTTATATAATAACAAGCTATTAAAACACGAATTTATTCAAATACAAATATTCCACCAATTTCATTCTCCACTTATCAGTTATACATCTGATCACGTTTATATAATATTATAACAATTTATTCGCTAACTAACTTTTCCAACAAACATTTTACTTAAGTAATATATTTGGTGTTTCCTTTGTAGTCTTTGTTCTATAAACGCATAACTGTTAAATTTGTATAATTATTCAAAATTACAAGTTCATCTCCTATAAGTAATTCATATATAGATCATTTATTCACTATCGGGAACTTTCCGAAAATGGTCAGGGCAAAGACCGCTACTGATTCCGAGTAGTACGAGGCGCATTACGTCAGCCGCACGGTTGGCACCCTAGGTTTATTTCACAGCGGCTTAATGCATGCACAGTTAATTCATTGCATTCACCAAAGGCAACGTTTTCGTTATTCCGTGTCGCGTTTCTTGAATAATAAGTGCGCGGTTGAAAATGTCATAAAACTGATATTTGATAATGACACATTCGTGCTTCGTCGGAAGGTGCCGGACCGTCAGCACGATAACCTGATTAAATTAAAATAAAATTCGACTGACTGCGTATAATTCAATTGTGCAAGTTACGGCTTTCTAACAATAACTTTATTCTCAGGAATCAATTGAGCATAAAATATAACATTGCTGGATTAATATATGACTTTTCGACTGGTACCCTTCCAGACGTTTCTTTCGGCCGAAACTGTCTTATTGTAAATTCGAAAAATGTCACCACGAGATCCAGTTGAGAGACGTTATCTGAAATTAATTTTGCATGTTCATTAGTGCAAGTCATTAACTTGGCGTTAATCATCTCCGATTTTTAATTACAGATCGTTACAATTATAGCTATAACTATTATAAAATGTGTCATATAGATCCCAATATGACACATTTTAATTATTCAGCTTGAACGTAAATGTTCGATTTGTATGTGAAGAAGAGAAACGTGCACAACATAAACATGTCCAACGTAAATAAGCTGGGGATTTATTTTTCAAGTGAAACGTGAATTCAGGTCAAATTTGATTTGATCGGATTGAACGTGAGGAATATTTATAACAATTTTTGCGGACTATGAAAAAATTCAGTCCGATTTTAGCTTAGATTGCGTTAACTGAGAAATCTTTTAATTGATTTAATAAAAGACGGATTATTTTCACACTCTAAAAACTGTGCAAGGATTGGCGCCTTAATAAACGCATAAAATAAGACACTGTGCGTTCAATCAGCTATCTAAAAAACATTTTTAAAGAATAATCGCTTTTGTTTAGGTTTTATTGTAAGTGATAAATTGATCTGCCTAAATGATAGATATTTGCCTATTGAAATTGAAGATTGAGACGAAAGTGTTAACTGACGAAAAATTCGCGTTTCGTACTTTTACTACATTGCGCTTGGTCTTACCGAAGAAAATAAAATTACGTTCAAAATAATTGTGAATGATGTTTAAACGTGATAAATGAAACAATAATTGTTAACGTCCGATTTAACAATAGAGTTTTAAAACTTTTTTAAACCTCGTGCTCTGATTCAATTTCTGTTGGAAAATCGAATCGATTAACAATAAAAGGATACACATAGTAAAAGGATTTTTCATCGTGAATAAAATATTACCGTTTTAACTAGAATCGCTTTACTGAGAGGTAATGTTTCGTACATTCTACGAAAGTTACTCAAAAGAACAGAGCTCTTGCTTTCAACTTTTTATGTGCATATTAAGTACGCCATTAAGTACTAAGAAAGTGTAACAATCTAGCTTTTGTTTTTACCGTAATTCATACAAAACAATAAAATACTATTCCCCAGTTTGGGAGCAAGTTTCGTTTCTATCTTATAAACTCAATTGCTTGGAAAGCATTCCAAAAGTTAACGAATCCTTAAGAAATATTGTTAAAGCATCCATCGAAGAAAGTTTAAAATTCAACAAATTTTTCAACCGTTGTTTTGCTTCTTCATAACTTTCCGATTAATAAATAATCCTCCATTTAATATCATTTCAATTTCTAATTTAAACCCGAATTGCAAAACAAATCTCTGCACAATTGCAAAAAGTAATTATCCTTTTCTTTTAATCGCCAGCAATCAAATCTGTGCAATTAAAATTTGATTGTCGCGAAATAATAAAAACCCGCTTCACTTTATCTATGTTGCCTTTTTCACGGGGACAGTGCAGAAATAGCGTTTACTTTCGTTACACCTGGGCGCCCGGTCGAGTTTTCGCGCAGAATATAAAAACAAGCGCGTGACTGATTGAAAACAAGTTTTTCCACGCTAATTGAATTTCGTCATTAAAACACGCGCGTTTCAGTGTCGTACAAATGAAACACTCGAATTAACTTGTCCGAATCGCAGGTCGCCGCGACATTGATTCACTCGGAAAATTGAGTGCGACTTCGAATCGTCCAACATCATAATTTTGCACTAACGTAATTACAGCGTCGATAAATATAATTCGCGTGATTATCAGGCGCGATAAATCGCGGAAATATTTCGCGCATCGCACATCAAAATTCGTGGTTGCGTGTCCTAGATGCAAGAACAAAATTATCGCCGCGTAAATGAGCGTTTGTTCAACGACAGCTTAATTGCGGTCAATGATTTTCGTCGATATCGCGCCGGATCGTATCAGCAGGGTAAATTTAATTTGGATGCGAAAAATCGCACGTTTCCGATGCGCTCGCCGTCAAAATATGATTATCTTTTCGCAACGTTAACGCGATCAAAATTACTTCCGTCTTTTCCGTTCGCTCGTATATTTCGGCGGGATCCGCACCACGTGCCAAATAATGAACGGCGAAGTGATAAACTGTCCGGGCATGAAGTACCGCGCTCGGCAAAAAATGATCGACAGACTCGAAATGGCGGCATAATGGTTCATATTTTGGGGTTGATTCCCACGTTTTGATAGCGCTGCCATAACCGTACTCGGAATGTTTGTTTTTACGCGAACGCCTCGTCGCCGTAAATTTCGCGGCGTGTCCGAAAATGCAGAAGTAGGTTAGGACACAATTCGGCCAAGAGGTCACTGGTAATGGGAGCAAGCCCTGCTGATTTCCGCTTTTTCGACCGGTCAACAAAGATTTGCCGATTGATTATTTATGCAAGGGATTGGGCGACAAACTAACATTTAATCGAGCTTCATGATTGTTTAACGTCGTCGTCGGGAGCTGAGTCGTAAAAATACATTGAATTCCTAATACCGCGGAAGAAGCACGTTATGTTCCCTTCGCAGTATACTGTAATGAAATGAGTTTTTCAAAAGTTTAATGTCTTTGACGGAATTGTGCAGAATGTAGAGAATGTTTTTCTGAGGTTTAAGGATACTTTTTCGGGTGGTGAGGAGGAAGGGACACGCAGTATAATAAATGCATTAGAGTTTTATTTGGAAGAATTTGTCTAATTGATGCAATTAATTGTTTACTAATGTCTTACGATTTTATAAAACCATATTCAAACCTAACAATAATTATACTTCACTGCTTGAACTTGTGTATCTACTTTTTGGTATACCAACATTTTTGTATTTTGTCTATAGATATTTAAAATTGAAATTTGATAGAAATTAAAAGTTTCGATGTATTGTTCTATCAAAAATGTAGATTCACATCTTCAAGCATTAAAAAATAATTGACGTTCTGTTTGAATACTGTGAAAACATTTTTTTATTACATTTCAAGGTTTAATTAAAACAAATTATAATAATAATCAGGCAAATATTTTCAAATAATGCAATAATTTATTATATGTTGTATTATGTGTCCTCCTTCCCTCGCACCACACGAGAGAGTGTCCTTAAATAAATTTTAATAGAAAGCATGTATTCAATACATGTCATTATTATCTCCCCGATTGAATTTTTTTGGTAGAATGATACGAATAAGATTACGTTTATCTCTGTTTGAGTTTACGAGATTGAGTTTAATGATTTCAGCTATTAAAACGTTTTCGGCTTTGAGAACAAAATTTCGAAATACATAATAACGTTTATGCACGAATTAAAGTACCATTCATTTTGTCAGCCTTTGACGATAACAGATCAAAATCGGGCTCTGATGCCCAGTCTAAAGGAATGTAATGTTATAAACGACCTAACAGAAACATCGTTTGATATTTCGATTAACAGGGCATCTCGCGCGAAATTAAATGATGGGGGTTTAACCCTGTGTGGGTGATTTTTTACATTACATGGTAGATTGACATTTATGACGGTTAATACAGAAAAAAATTCTGTATAGCGTTATAAATTGATAACGTTTATTACAGAATATGATAATAAATTAATCTGTTGCACAGATTAAGTACTCTTACTGAATCTTCTACCGCAAATGCTATATTAATTTTCATTGAAAGGAGAAGAATTCATTACCAAGAATAAAAAGTTAAACCTTCTCAACCTTTAGTCTTTGTAATTGTCTGTAATCGAGTTTCTTTATTTAATAATTTAAAAATGATATTCTGCGACTTACATGCACAAAATTGAACAACGTTCTTCCAACGAAGTTGCTGAATGTTCAAACTTGTCCCGAGTCCATAAGAAAAGCATTATGTGCGGTGAGTTTTATAATCCCGTCACTTAATTAAGTAATTTTGTGTTGCGACCATTAAAAACTTGTACTTTACCATAAGTTACATTCTATTACTTATTATGTCGAGAAAGATTGAAAAGTTCAAGTCAACGCGGTCCACGTAACTTACTTTAAATTTTGTAAATATTTATAGAAATCCTAAAATATAAAGCTAATATAAAATTATATTGTTACGCAATAAACGTTTTTATAAGAAATAGGAATTTTTATTTTATGGTTGTCAGATTGACCCTTGTCGGTGTACACATTATTGGATATAATGCAAGAATTCCGATAATCTGATTGGGCACTCAATCATTTATAATCTATTAATCATGTATCGATTTAGTTATTTAAAAGATATAGCATTCCGGAACTATCATTGCATATAAAATATTTCTATAAAAATGACTTACTAATGAAACTAAATTAATTGCATGCTACCGTTGAACTTTGTCTCGCATTTCAGTAGATGTGAGATTTATTGCATGTATTCAAACGCAGTTCAGACCTCACGTAAATTATATGGCTAACTATAGATAACTAATCAAGGTAATGAATAAGACACTTATTAAATGATACGGACATTGTTGTACGCATAAATTATAATCCCGTGATGGGTTTAATGATATATTGCTTATATTAAAGAAAAACGAAGTCTTCGTATGGATTCGGATTAATGAAAGTATATTAATCAACGTAGTAATTACTCGTCTTTAAAATGAGATTATTGATGTACATTATTTAGTACGTAATTTTTTTTTCTATAATAATCGATAACTACCTAACGTTTTTCATACATTGCTGCCCATTTTACGCAGCAGATTATTTATTCACAAGTAGTAGCCAAAAAACTTATACTGTAAAACAATTGTCAAAGACAATGTTTTCTAAAAACGCAATATACCATAATATATACAAACATATGTGTGTATTATATTTTAATTTTCAATTTAAATTTATTTAAGGGACTTTCTATAAATCTTTCACTAGTTGCATTAGTTCTTGAATTGAACACTGAATTTGACTAGTCACAGACTTGTCACATTTCGGTTTTTTGTCAAAGGATAACCAAAAAACTGATCACGTTTAGTGATCAAATATACTGAAATTGTATAATACGGGAACTACGATCACTGTTTGATCTCAATGTTAAATTAATTTGCTCCAATATATTTCCATATCATTCAGTAATAAAGTAGTGTCTTCGAGATCGAGGTAACAATCCTCTCATTGCACATCTGTTTACACGGATGGAAAATTTAATTTACACATTTTATAAAACTGAAAAGGGTGCGTGTATTTTCACAATGATTATTGCATGTTAAAATCAACTTACAAATATAGAGAATACAAATGTCAGTAATAAATGCCAGTGACCGAATTTTACTGAAATCATAGGTCACACGATTTAGTTCGTTTTCCATGTACATTCTCTTTGAAAACCCAGACTAAACTTGTTGCAGCGAATTTAATGTATGCATACATGATGTTCCTCGTTTGTTACCAATAGATGCGATGCATGACTTGATGTTCAATCAAAAGTTTCAGAACAAAACCTGTTTTGCGTAGTTATTACGATACTAGTGTGATAATAATAGAGAATCTACAAAAACCGTGCTCCTAGAAGTTTTTAGAAAAACTAAGCGGGTTAATAAATTATTTTTTATTCATATAATATTTCTTGTATATTATAAAGATTAATATCTACTGATCTTTTAAAGTATGAATGTATAGTACGAGCTATGCTCCGATTAGGCCAGCTAGTGGTCTTATACATAATGTTGCCCTGGGAATACTAGCAGATCTAAATTTTGTATAAATATCGATCCACAACCAATAGCAAATATACTGAGTGAATTAGTGAAGAATTTTAATTCGTCCAGAGTAACGAGACAGATAATTTTGAGCACATGATGTACACAATATTTGCATCTGATATTTGTCCGATACATTGTCTGGATCGGAACTATTTGCACTTCAGTTTCCACTTTAACAATACAGATATTATAATCGAAACAAGTTGCTTCAAGATAAGTTAATTTGAGTAAATTACGAATTACGAATTTTAATAAGATATTGAATAAGTATTTAACGCGTGGATTCTAAAAGAATATTTGCGCTCGACGTGCCCCTGAACAAAACAATCGCCGCTGAGTCCAGTACGCCTGGGTTCAGATGAAAATATGTTCTTAGGGAATAATTATGCCAAGTTTGAACAAATTTCCTACTGTAAGAAAAAAAATGTATATATATTCTAGCGCGCGACTATGAACGTCGTAGAACATTCCTTTGATTCATACAGGACGGAATTTGTTCAAACTTGGCAAAAATATTCCTTATACCTAAAGGAATACCTTCTTCGTTAAAAATATGTAAGTCGAAGCAATATTTAAGCAGTTATTTTAATCTACTTCATTAAAATACCAGTCAGGGACTCCTTCTTGGCAAATCCCCTTTTAGCATCTTCATTATAAACATTCATTGTAATGTCGAATAGTAACCTTTTGATGTTTTTTCAGACAATGTTATCTTTTTTTTAGAGCGAAATAAATCTTATTTGATAGAAGACAGCTAAAATGTGAATTTTAACCAAAACCACAAAAAATTATCCGATTTATCGTAATAATTATTGCACATAATAGCCGAAATATTTGAATGCAATTATTTGTTTCGAAGCTATTCCCACTTGAGACTAGTAACGAGTTGTAACTCATTAATTGATGGTCTTGTAAGTTACGAAATTGCATTTTAATAGATTCAATTATGGATTTTCTTAGTAATTAATAATAATATATACAATTAATATATTTAAACTTGTTACGCACTTAACATTAAGGTGCATCGGAAATTATAGGAAAATTCTCACTATAAAAAGTGCAAGGAATTTCATGGAATTCGGTTGGAATTTCCACCACGAATAGCTATGAATTGCTATGTAAAACCTCTTACATAGCAATTCATAACTAAAATTTCATGTGAAGTCTATGAAATTCCTATTGCATTTTCACAATGAGAATTCTCTTGTGAACTCCTATGTGCTTTTTGCACCAGGGGAGTTAAATCGATCTATCCACAGCAATTTCACTAAATATAATTCTATTGAATATATTTGTCTGATGAAAGCAAAAAAGCTTTCATCAGTGCTCGTATCTAAAGTTACGGTTTTACGGCATCTTTCTTTCGCCGAAATCGTAAATTATTCCAACTTTCATTCCTCTGTGAACGCAGTACGCTAAATTCTCATTATGAGCGTGAGAAGCAGTAAATGTGACAGTAATAAGTGGATAAAAGATCACAGTAGTTTTAGAACGTTGACTTACATGAACAGAAACTAAATGTGCCATCCGCGAGATGGTATAAAGTTTGGATCATGTAGTTCAGGAGAGAGAAATGAGGGTGTATTTAGAGGCTCGACGTTCATAGAATGCATTTTGAAATAATGGCAACACTGCCAGCACTTACGATGGTTCATTCGAAACGTTCACTTATCATTAAAGTTCTTAAACTTGCACATAAGATACTGAAGTTACGACCCACTTACTTTTGTAACGGTACATCTCGTACCGATATAAATTTTAAACTATTCAGATAATTATAATTGTTTTTCTGTATTTAACGATGCAATTTGGTGAATAGTAACGCATAAAGGAATTTATCGGCACTTGATTTAACGCTTAATCTTAGGTTTCGTCCATATTAATTTCAAGACCTGCTTAATAAAGTTTACAGCAGATTGAATTACAAATAAATATCACGTTTAATAAAAATACTTTCAATTCCGTTGTCTTGGGTTTTAATTAAAAGTTTTGACTGAATAAACTTGCTGTGGCAAACAAGTTTATGATTAATAAGGGATGTTGCTTTAACAAATAAGATTTACTTTTGCGGACATGGATAATGTATTTAACAAAATAACAGATCCAATTAGATACTGTTTCTGAAATGAGGTCTTCAGTTAAAATAAATAATTGTATTTCGCCCCTCTATTTTGAGATCAAACGTAGTTGCCCTCCTAGAGCATCGAAATATATATGGTTTTAAAGTTTCAAAAACAAAACGTCGTTATGCTATTAGTCATTGGCAATCGTATTCACGGCAACATTTAACTGATGAAGTTTATTAATTTAAAGTTGTACTGTTACTCGAATGTGCGAATTCTAATTTTAATTTAAATGTAAAATATTCGACTATTAGCGGAAGGAGCGAGCGGAGTAGAGGTGCCACACATAATTATGAACTTAACTTGCGTAAGTATCGCTTACGCACTATCAAGGTCCAGCGTACCTCCTCATCTTCAATATGGCCTCGCTGTGTAACCTACACATTGTCATAATATGTTAGATCATATAAAACTCTAACATTTTTTAGCGTATAATCTGATAGACTGAATCCAATTTTTCTCAACGTCTGTTACGGGGCTCCTCCAATTATATAAAAAATGCGGCTCTAAGATTATGATAACGTGACCCTACACAACGACATAGTCACTTATACTACTAAAGCACGCGATTTGATTGGTCGTCTCACGTGGTCAGTCACACGTTTGTTGTTTTGTTATTTTGGCCCCCAATATGTGAGCCAAAAGAATCGAATGCACCACGCGATCCACCACGATCGCGTGGTGGATTCGATACGCGAGCAGCAATATTTATTGGGATCTGACATGTTTTGACACACTTCTGGATCGGAACTATTTTCACCATATTTTGCACCATATTTTCCATAATTATCTATATTACAATTAAAACAGTCTGATTAAATAAAGACAATCTGAGCAAATTACATAAATGCTGTTTAGTTTATATATCAAACTTCAAAAAAATTGAAAATTTGTTGCATTTTGATAAGCTACATTGAAACATAATAGTACATTACACCACTAGGGAGGGAATTTCGTATTTCGAAACGAGTGAACTTCCGGAACGAGGCGAAGCCGA
>JABFPB010001739.1:0-21310 GCA_022817645.1 Ceratoteleas bidentatus
AAACTCGCTTTCCCTCATAACACTTCTCCACTCTCGAAACATCGTTCGCGCCAGACAACTGACTACCTAAGTCTAGTCACTTGGACATCCATTCAAGTGACTGGCCGACAAGCATACTATCACACTCTAAAAAATGGTCATCTTACGGTAAGAATATTTTCCGATAAAGTCATCCATGTACCGAAACAATAATTAACCACTGACGATTTGTATTTCCATAACCTCACTTCCGATCATGGTAGCCAGAATCCGGTTACGGTAGCCGGAATTCCTCTCACGCGATATTTGATCGGATTTTCCGGATATGGTTACCGGAATCCGTCTACGGTAGCTGGATATTTTTTAGAGTGAAATTGTAAACAATTGTAATAATGTATAAATGGAAACAATTGCATTATTTTATCAGTTTTTGTATTTTTATGTATTTATGTTTTTTAATTTTACCCTAGTTTTTGTGATTTATTGAACTAGTTTTATAGTTATTTTAATTAAGAGTAAATGTGTTTTCAAACCGTTAGAAATAAATAATAATAAACATATGAACCCAAATCGAAATTTGACTTGTCAAGTGTAAAAACAGGTTTTTTACATATATTTAAACTACCCTAACAGCACATATTGTTAAATAATATTCTGAGAATTTGATTGGAACATGAAAATACTCTAGGAACATTCCTGGGATGTTAATTAATATAAGGAGCTTATGAAGTATACAATTAAAATCACGCAAGATAATTGTAGTTTTTAATTATTGTCATTAATATGCGTTCTACACATCCGAAAACCTATTATTAGATTTACGTTGTTTAATTAGCTAACGTCTGTAAAAATGTATTAGCCATTTTAAAATGAGATTTTTCTATGAAAAAAGAGCAGTTTTTTATGCATTACTTTTTCATTTCTTTTTTATTGAGGGAATTCAAATGATCGAGAATCACGGTCAAAGATAATTTATGTAGATTTTGGAGTAAAATGTAAACATAGCGGGAAAATACTCGACTATTTTTACCGGTACCCCGCGCCTCAGCATTTGGGCCTATCATCACTCACCAACACTTGTCACCGAAAAATGTAGAAATACCATATTAGGTAAGGAAAGTCAGTTCCGCGGCGCAGATTGGTGAATCGACGCGAGCCTAGCACAAGTCAGTGTGAAGGCAGATTTTTCCCAGGAATTCTGTTGCAAAACTGTTTTATAATATTTATTATTATTTATAAAGAAAAATAGTAATAATAATGTTTATAATAAATAATAAAAATAATAAACTGTTTATTTATGATTCAATAATTAAGGGGGAAATACATGTAGTGACGTAAAAAAACGACGTTTTCAGAAATGTTTGTCTAGGAAAAAGAAAGGGAGTGTAATGTAAGGACTACGTCATTCCATTATACGTGTTTTTAACTTTAATTTCAATTTTTATTACGCGAGTCCGACCTCTGTGTGACCTTGAATCGTGTACGCATCGTAAATGCAGTTTTCCATACGGCGGGAACGATAACTCAGTCAATTTCGATCCGAATGAGTTGAAATAAAGTGCAATCAATAGGAAATTCAAATTTGTTCTATATGAACCTCTAATATTATATAAATATTAACATTAGATATTTTTTACGGTGCCCAAGTTAAAAAAAAATAAAGTCAAAATGTACTTTTTTTAATTTAGGCCCCCTAAAAAATATCGAATGTTAATATAATATTAGAGGTTAGTATAACATTAGAGGAATGTTAATATAATATTAGAGATAGAACAAATTTTAATTTCCCATTGATTACGTTTCATTTCAACTCATTTGGATCGAAATTGACTGAGTTATCGTTCCCGCCGTATGCAAAATTGCGTTCACGATGCGTACACAATTCAAGGTCACACAGAGGTCGGACTCGCGTAATAAAAATTGAAATTAAAGTTAAAAACATGTACAATGGAATGACGTAGCCCTTACATTACGCTCCCTTTTTTTCCTAGAAAAAAAATTCTGAAAACGTCGTTTTTTTGGTCGCTACATGTATTTCCCCCCTTAAATTAAACATTTCCCAGTTAAAAAATTCCATCAAGTGTGGAATAGTCCTAACGGTTTCTAGGCGGTTTGTTTGTCACATTTTGTATAGGATTTAGTATGTGATTTTTGAGCCCATTTGTAATTGCATATACTTTAATTGGCGTCTAATTGTAATTCCATGTTACAGTCGTACAAGTTAGGAATCGATAGGAATTGTTTAATGAAATTGTTGTTCATGAATACATTTGAACTGTAGATAACAATTTAGCAATTAATTTAGAAATTAATATTAATAAAATAAAGTAATACTTTACTCCCTTTTCAAACGCGGGAATAAAATAGCACTTTGTTATTCCCTAAACACCGGGAGTAAAGTAACGCTTTATTTTATAAATTTGATACTTTATAAGTCGGTTCGTTACAGCTGAGAGGGCTTCAATGTTATCAAAAAAATAGACGAAAATGTTAACTTACTTCATTTTACTCAAGCAATACTGTAATTGCAGATTTGACAAGGTTGATATAACTGATAAAGAACTTGAAAACAGGACAAACTGAACGATGTTACATATCATATAAAAATGGAAAAAAATGGAAATGAAATCGGTTGAATTTCAAAGAAATAAATGCGATCCAACAAACGACCATTCCTCCAACAGATGCAGTTGTGATAATAAAAATAACATTAACTACATAAAATCCGAACAGTGAAATGTCGATACTAGTTACTACAAATTACTGAGAATAATAACGTTTCATGGCTGTCGTATAAAGAATAAACAAGAAAAGAAAAATGCATTTATAATGGAAAAAAATGTTACGGCCATATTCGCGATAACGAAAAATTACACGATTCGTGAGGTATCGTCATTCAGCGATTTAGCCCACGCCGACCCTTAATTACGGTAGGCAGTTTTAATTTAAAGTTAGCAAATAAAACATATTCGAGACGATTAATGCGTACATATATTAATAAACGGTTGAGCGGAGGTAACGGGCGTCATAACGCCTTTATACCTACACGACAGCCAATGTCAACCTATGGCTTTAATTACGTTGGCCGAATAAAAAGTTAATAAAACGTTGATTTTTATCCGGCGTCGTAAAATTTTGATTAAGGCACGCTTTTGTTGTCTTCGGTGAAACAACGCGACACGCCGAGATTGCCTTCGTAACTCAATATCGTTTAATTGAAACATACTTCGAAACAAGCTCGTAAAAAATCGTTCAACGAGACCAACTATCGGCACAAAATTCGCCGTAATGTTTCATTTACAACCGAATATACTCGAGAGACTATTGAGCAGAAATTTGGTTGCGATGGATTCAAGGAATAATTCGTTATTTCCGTGAGAGTGAAAAATACGAATGAAATTAGAAACATTATTTATCGGACGATAAGCAAATGGCATTGGAAAATGAAGGACAAAACGTGGTGGAAAATAGAGAAATTTGAGGCTTATTATGGAGGACGTATTATGGAGACTGTGGGAAAAGAAGATTATTGACGTTAACCGCGTCAACTCGACGCTCGAACAAATCTCAAGGCGTGGTTCTCGTTTTGCGTTTTGTAGCGACTCCCTCTGCGCGGTTGCCGGTTCTCTTCGATTTCCCGTTTCCTTGTTTCATCTGTACCTTGCGTCATCCTGACAGCGCTCGCGCAACCTACTTGTCGCTGAAGAATCGACGAACCGACGAAATAAATAAAAAGTAATTCAGCGTGGGTTGCAAATATTTTGACCGGGCGACGTCGCGCGCGACAATGAATATCGCATTTTCATCTGCGATGGACGTTTTTTCTCCCCTTCAAGTGGAAAAAGTTTGTGCGGCAAATTACTCGATTCATTCTGCATGCATTTTTGGAGACGGAACGATGTAGATTTCCTTTTGTTTAAATTGACAAAGAAAAGTCTTATAACCGTCGCTCAGGCTACAACGCCTACACTAGACATTTGATATCATTATTCTGGTTTTCATTTGTCATAAATTTCAAATCTGGTTCTGAATGGACTTTTGGATTTTATCGAAACCTCTACGTCACATATAGGATTATTAATGTATTAGGGTGTTTGATACTGTCAGGGACAAATTTCGGTTCTTTACATCCCTCAATGAAATCAGTGCAATCGTTATTCAGCCCTGTTGAAAATTTCTTAAAGAAATAGTTCTATCAGTATTTACAAGTCTATGTATGTGGTTTCCATATTTATAATAGATGTCTAAGTTTACGTCAACTAATTTCTATATGGAAATACATACAAATTCGATACATTTCTGTTAGAAATTGCAGGCCTATATGTTTCTAAGCAGTTTGCGATCACTTTTGGTATAAGTATTGTATAGTTTCTAATCCTTTTTATCAGTATTTTTCAACAGGGATATATATGTCATTTAACAGATAATTTTGTCTTGAAATGATTACTCCCCAGGGACTGTAAAATTGTATATAAAGTTGATTATCACAAAACTAAATATCTTGAACTGTTTCCAGTCGCCGGGAGTAATGCCATTTTATGGCGACACTGGACCAGGATTCCGACCAACAGCTAGTTTCGGAAATACTGTTTGGCACCAGGGAGTGGGTCCAGTGGGCACAGTCACTGTAGAAGCAACGCCAGGTGCTTGGCCGCCGCAGCAATTCATCCAACAAATTCCTGCACCGAATCAGCTCGAAGAGTTGAGATATCACACGCAGTATAGTCCTGCCACCCCTTACCACCCTCAGCCAGGTAAAGCCGCATTTTGGTGAAAGTATTAATTTAACGAATTGTTACTGCCAATGAAATATGGCAAAAAAAAACAAAAATTGCGTTCAATTTGCAGTGCCCTATCAACAACAAGCGTTTATTGCAACGGATCAATCTGCGTTTCAACGTGCTGGCACGACGGGCCAGTATGCGATCGCGGGCCAGCCGTCACCATTGACACCAGTTGCGCCTCAAACTGCCCCCGCAACCCCGCAGAGACCGTTGAACGGCCAGTTTATAGATCCCGCTGCTGCGTCTGCTCAAGCAGTAGCTTACGAGAGGCAAGAATATGTCAACGGGTACCAGCAACAGGTAACTATGAACGCCACTAAATAATGTAGCAAATTATGTATCGGTTCGACAAGGAGGAATGAAAAAAAAGTTGGTAATGAAAAAAACGCTGCCTCAGGATGTAACGATGGCACCACCTCCTTCTACTACACCTACAAGTCGCAGCAGTTCCGTTCACATGGACAGTCAGCAGCAGACACAACAACAACAACAACAACAACAACAACAACAAGCGCAACCGCAACAACAGCCACCCTCTGCGCCTCAAGTCACGACGAACGACACGCAGGTGAAGGGTTTCGCGACGATTGCCGCGACCAATGTGTCGGGAAACGAGATGCCTGGGTATCCACTTCAACCGGCCCAGCAGAGTTTACACAGCTCTAACGGATATTCAGGCTACATGGAAATGGGTCAGCAGCAGCAACAGCAACAGCAGCAGAACCAGTGGCAGTCGCAACTTAACCAGCAGCAACAACAGCAATTGCAGCAGCAGCAGCAGCAGCAAGAGGTATCAGACGCTAGTCAGCATCAGCACATCTGGTCAGAAACGACCAGCAATGCAAAGTTGGCCGGCCAACCGGGCATGTCCTGGTCGGACCAACAGTCTATGAAATCAAGTAGTGAGCAAAACGCGCAACAACAGTCATGGACGGAAAGCAATGACAATCAGCAACAACAGCAGCCCCAGAGCAACTGGCAGCAACAAAGTACAAATATGCGAGACGCGCAAAACCCGTCCCAGCAATGGCCGCAGCAACAGCAGCAGCGATTGACGCCGTCCAGTCAACAGCCACAGCAGCAATGGTCACAAGCCAAACTCGAACAGGGAAGCCAGGCAAACGCCATATCCTGGCCAGACACGCCTACTAGTCAGCCGAACTGGTCGCCGAGTAGCATGAAGAGTGACGGCGGCGGTCAGCAACAGCAACAACAACAACAGTGCCTGCCAGCTTGGCAAAACCAATCCGGACAGGAAAGTGCCAAGATGGACGTCCCTATGAACTGGTCACCGGGATCCTCGGAAAATCAATCCAATTGGGGTCAGCAAAGCACAAAACAGGAGCTACAAAACTCCGGCGAACGAATTATGTGGCAGCAACAACAGCAGCCTTCCGACAACAATAAGCAGAATGGTTACTCGGACAATCCTGACAATCAAGAAAGCATTTATCAGCAACAGAACCGAGTCAATCTAAATAGCAGACTAAAGACGATGATACTCAACAAACAACAACAGCAGCACCATATGCACCATCAAATGGCACATCCGAATAACGCCGGGAATGCTAATGGGGATTTTTCGGGGGATGATCGGATGCGGGAATCTCGCGAGACCGACAAAGACAAGCGCCAAGATCAGCAATACCCAATGAACAACGAATCCATGACCGGTAATTTTTTATCGCATAGCCACCACCCTCGGGTAGACACGTTGCCCGACGGTGGTGGCTTATGGGAATGGACGGGAGGTGGAACGAGTGGATCGATGAACATCGGCCAAGTCGTTAATTCTGGAATCAACATCACAAATAATTATTTACAAGATGAAGAAGAAGACATTTCACAAATAGCTGAAAAAACAGTCGTCTGTTTTGGGTCGAATGCCCCAAAACAGACAGACGTGTTTGAAAAAGAGGACAACAATGACAAAACGATACAAGATCCGAAGGACAAGAGCAGTAACAGCTGCGTGGTGAAAGAAGAGCGGGTATACCACTGCCAGGCTATGGAAGAGGCAGAAATGGGCAAGGACTTGTCGCTGTTGAAAGTGGTGAAAGCAGAGCCGGAAGAGCCGTCTGAATATATGTTTAAGGGTGACGGTGGCCCAGCTAAGGTGACACCTGCCTTGGGTTCTTGGTGCTGCCGCCAAGGAGGCACCGATCAACCAAGTGAACAACATTTGAAGGATGGTTATTGTCAAGGTCTGCAAACAAAGGACGAAATTCTAGAGGACTCGCAAAAGTCAGATGATATTAAAAGCAACGACGGTAGCAACGGGAATGTCAAGTCAACAAAACTGCAAGATCATCTAGAGAAGCTCAAGAACAATGTACGCACGGAGGTACCCGAGTGCGAGTGCTTCCCGTCGGACAAATGTAAGTCGGGGAGCTTGCTCTGAGGGTGATCGGGGGATGGATTTGTTATTTCTTACGTGGGTTTCGTGACTAGGTCCGCCCGAGCCTGGGTCTTACTACACACACCTAGGCGCTGCGGCCAGTTTATCTAACTTACGCAATGATTTGGAAGAGAGGGTCGGGATGAAAGGAAAGGCCATTCGAATAGAGAAGGTTGTCTACACAGGCAAAGAAGGCAAGACTACCCAAGGGTGTCCTTTGGCCAAGTGGGTAAGTTTGTCATCAAAAGACAATCAATCTTTTGCATTTATTTGCCTCACTTTCATTGCATTATCATTTGTCTGTTGAAATGCCAGATCATACGTCGTTCTAGCGTCGATGAAAAAATTCTTGCTATCGTAAAACATCGCCAAGGACACAAATGTGCCACTGCCTGGATCGTCGTAGCTGTTGTTGCGTGGGAGGGCGTGTCGCCGCACGAAGCCGATCGTATCTACTCCCTCTTGACTCGTAAGCTAAACAAATTTGGACTTCCGACTACGAGAAGATGCGGCACCAACGACCCTAGAACTTGCGCCTGTCAGGGCCTTGATCCGGATACATGTGGCGCCAGCTATTCCTTCGGTTGCTCGTGGTCAATGTACTACAATGGCTGCAAGTACGCTCGAAGCAAGACCGTTCGAAAATTCCGCTTATCCGTTAAGTCCGAGGTAAGTACAGCATACAGTAATTATCGTTTCGATATATATTCATTTATCTGTTACTGCTAACTCGTGCATTCAAATTCACGATTACTACGAAAGTTAACGTACACATTTCAATTCAAATCGAAACTTGTACATCACAGGAACAGGAAGTGGAAGAAAGAATGCATGTGCTAGCAACACTGCTGTCCCCGCTGTATCTAAGCCTGGCTCCAGAAGCCTTTCACAATCAAACGCAGTTCGAAAGAGAAGCCAGCGAATGTCGTCTAGGCTTCAAGCCTGGTAGACCGTTTTCCGGAGTTACAGCGTGCTTGGATTTTTGTGCACATTCTCACAGAGATCTTCACAATATGAACAACGGGTGCACAGTGGTGCGTTCTCATTTGATTTCGCGCTTTTCCGTAGCAAGCCTCCCATTCACCAGCTTGTCAAACACTTGTTTATGTTTGTAGGTAGTAACGCTAACAAAACATCGATCGCTGTCGAAGCCGGAAGACGAACAGTTACATGTGCTGCCATTGTATATCATAGACGAAACGGACGAGTTTGATTCGAAGGAAGGTCAGCAGGAGAAAATGAGGAATGGAGCTATTGAAGTTTTGGAAAAGTATGAGACACTGTAATAAATTTGTTGACAATTGCATTCTGCACTTGTGCTCTACTAATTGCTCGTGATATTTATTCAGGTTCCCCTGCGAAGTACGAGTTCGATCAGTACCCCTGACACCATGCCGACGCCATGGTAAAAAACGAAAAGAGGAGGATTCGGACCTGGTCAACAACAAAAAAGACAAACAGCTTGAAACAAATTCGGATCACAAAACGTGCCACAAGCCCCCGAGAACTGGACCTTTGCGTGAGCAACAGCTCACCTTAGACATGACACCAGTGTTCGATAACGTGGATGCCCAACTGCAGAGCTCTCAAGTGTCATCTACAGTACTAGATAGTCCGGTCTCCATCTACCAAGGATGGGGATATCAGAATGATCAGCAATGGACCCGCAATGGTTGGCTCAGTTGGCCAGAATATCCGTTTGCACCTCTCGACCGTGATGGTCGTGTGGCTCCAGATAGCACGAGCCTCGACGAATCCAGGCCAAGAAGCTGTGCGTCGCAAGAAGATCAACACCCCGGATCGAGAAATCGGACTCATACAGTGTCTCCGCGGAGTAGCATGTCTGGCTCATCTCGAGTTTATTCAGTGTCATCTGGATACGAAAGCTGTTACGGTTTGCCATCCCCAGTTGGCAACCAGCATCACCACATGGAAAGTAGGTCCAACTCGGCGTCTCCCCATGCCAACTATTACAATCAAATCGGTAATCTTAATCAAAGTCATCCGAACAATCAGCCGCTAAATAAAGCAACAGTGCCCCAGCAACAGCAACACTATCCGACGGCTTCAACTATCCATCAAAACCAAAATCAAAGGTGCTATCAGAAGCTGCCATGCTTTCCAAATGAAATGCAGAATACCCGCAAGTTTTTCAGCAACAATGATCAGTGCTGGAATTGGGCTACAGATCAAAATGCCTGTGCTTCCCGGACTGTGTCCGGGGACCCCTCGCTATTCAGGGTACCTCAAGGCAGACCCCCTTCGCGTACCGCAGCCCAAAATTCTCCAGATCCGGGCTTCCAGAGCACATTTCCGAAGACTTATTTGAAACCGCAGGAACCAAACAAAATCAGTGCCTTTAATGACGGGATCTCCAACAAAAGTAATTTTGCCAGTAGCCAGCAGGGGAATGCGGAGGAGGGTGGAGCAAAGATCAAACAAGAACAGATTTCCGCGTTCCCGCAATATAGATATCCTGGGTACCCCGGTTGCGGAAACGCAATGGATAATTACGGGTATAGTTACTCTCAAACACACGAGTACCAAACAAATGCGTACCCGCAAACCCAGAAAACAGATAATCCCCCAGCTGTCCAGTGTCCGTACCAGGGGGCACCCACTTCCTTCCAAACAATCAATCCGTCCTGGCCACGCTGGCAAGTCTACAACCAGAATGCTCTACCACCGTGCACACCTAACTTGGGTTAGTTTAAATTTGCTCTTGAATTTAAAGATAGTTAGCTTAGTTATTGACCAATTTTGTTAAAACAATTAACAAGTGGATTGTTTTAACACAATCCTCATCGCTGTTAATACTATAAACATTTTACAAGTTAACAGTGGTAATTTTCTATAGCCGTCTTGTTTGAATGAAATTTGACAGTGATTGTGTCCACAGTGGCCGAAGGAGCAAGCAAGGCTGAGCCGATCGGAGAAGTGGCTGATTACTCAGACAACTCAGAGTGTTTCAAGGACCCGCAGATGGGTGGCGTGTCGATCGCACTGGGACACGGCAGTGTGCTGTTCGAGTGCGCTAAACACGAGCTCCACTCGACCACCGCGTTACGAAAGCCCGACCGGTTAAACCCGACGAGAATCAGCCTCGTGTTCTACCAACATCGGAACCTTAACCGGCCTCGGCACGGCCTCGAGGAGTGGGAGGAGAAAATGCGCCGTCGCAAGTTGGGCGTCGCGGTCTCCCCTTTAACCCGGACTGCGAGCACAGCGCCACCTAGCCCTGTGAGCAACGTGCAAGCCAGGTCGACTCATTCCCAGTTGATGATGCGCTCACCCACCTACACGACCATGACCTGGACCACATTGTTTCCGATGCACCCGTGCATGATAACAGGGCCGTACCAAGAAGGTGGCGCCACCGGATGAAGCATCAGCAAAGGCCCTGCTTTGGATGACGCACTGCCAATTCACGATCGCCGTCATCGTCATTCGTTTCGTCTTCGCATCCACTGTCGACTGACCGTTCACCTTTGTAAAGCGCGATTCGGAGCAATAATCGTACCCAGGTGGCGTCCGAACTCGAGTTGTGTGGCGTCACCCGGGCGCCACCCAGAGTATATATATATATATATATATATATATATATATATATATATATATATATATAGTTAGCCGAGCGACGAAGAATAGTAACCGTAATCGAAGTTAGCTAGTCGACAACGGATTCTTGAAAAGGAAGTCGACGTGAAAGTGACGTCAACGAGGATCTTACACAATTATTCCAATTAAGATCGTCGGTTATTGGTTTGTTTGATTATTACTATTAATATTATTATTATATTATGAATATTATTATGCGTTATTATTATTACTATTACTATTATTATTTATTCGACAATGTTCATGGCTAAAGAAAACTGTACATGTCTAGATAATTTATTCTAATTTATTAGCGCGAAATTGCCCGGTAGCATGTTTGATTGATTCGCGACCGAGAGCTCGTATTTCTTTGTTTGTTTTTAAATTCGTCTTATTTATTTGACTTGTGTATATAATCGAAATTCGTCTAGTACTGGCACTTTCGACGTCGTGAATCACTCCCGCCAAGATCCGGACGGTCAAACGAACAAAACGTCACCGCCGCAGCTCAAAGTCGGCGAACGAGCGAACGAAGCGTCAAACGGCAATCTGAAAAATGCAAGGCAGGCAAACGCAAACACGACACGGAAATGATCTCAAATTAAATAATTAATTAATAATAATAATAATTAGTTAACTTTTAGTCTCTGTACATTGCACCTACATCCGCCCCTGCCCCACGTCGTATTCATTTGTGCACGCTATACGCTATGCCGGAACTACTGGTGGCTAAAGGGAACTTTTGGCTAGTAGATTAACATTAATTATAGAATCTTTGATAGTTCATGTAATATCTAAATTGTTTGCACTGAAGACTGCTTTTTTCAAATATACCCTAACGAAATACAAACCTTAAAACGTTTAAAGAACGTTTTAAGGTTTGAAGGTGTTTTAGGGTAGAATTAGTTTTAATTTTGATAGAAACCAATGTTCCACCACCCAAAGTTGTAGGAGGTAATTTTCGTAATGTTCCGGCAATGCGTGTACGAAAAGGCTTTGCTTGTAAACAAGAATTACGACGGCCCGACCAAACGCCCCGCGGCGACAGAGTACAAAGCATTTTTCTTTTCCTAAAACACGGCCAAAGCGCGTAACTGCGAACGTGACTGAGTTAAAAGAAGGGAAGAAAGAGGGAGCAAGTGGGAGAGAATGAACAAAGCGCTTTTTTGTGTGCCGTTCGTTTTTTGTACCGAAGCAATGTAGACTACTCCTGTTGATTTTTTTCGTCACAAACTTGCAGATATTTTTGTACATATTAGCCGATGTTTTATGTTCGTAGCTTTTCCGCTCGCGCGGCTCCAAACTCATTTTCCCGTGACCAGTCGTCCAAGTCTATGTTACATTACAGATATTCTAAATATGTATCAATTTTGACAAATAATTCGTAGCATGTATACGATGATGCACGACACGTGTTAGGAACCGCGTAGCTGAAATTCCATTTATTTATTTATTGCCACGGGATCCTGGGTCTAATGGCGTAGCATGTTTCTTTCTCTGTCTGTCTGTCTGTCTGTCTCTCTCTCTCTCCCTCTCTCTCTCTCTCTCTCTCTCTCTCCCTCTCTCTCTCCCTCTCTCTTACCCTGGCGAAAGTAATAACGTTTCAAAAAGTTGTACAAAATTCGTCTTAAACATTTTCAGAACGTCGAATAAACATTTTGAAAATGATCCACAACGTCCCCAGGATGTTAAATAATTCACATTGAATTCATTCAGATATTTATGAACAAGTTTCTATTTGTCTACAAAACGTTTGACCACAATTTACATTGTTTGTTAACGATCTGAAACACTTGGACTGCAATTGTTTAATTGTTATAAAACGTTTACAAAATATTTCGCAGCATTACTTTCGCACAGGGCACACTCACGTTTTTTCCACCAATCTATCTCGTTTGGTGTTTTGCCTTCGTCCCTCGCGTCTTTATTATTGTTCACTCTACGTTTTCAGACTTTGATTTAGACGACTGTAATTGATATGTGCTAGTTTAACTCGTAAACTCAGTTAGGAGGCATAATGGAGGTACGACTATAAAGTGAGAGCCAGGCCGAGCAACCGCTCGGGAGTATTATAAGAAGCATTAATGACATTAATATATTATCATTCATGATTATCGCATACAGTAACTAGAAGTGTAATCTAATTTAATCGATTATTTATTAAACTAAGTTCTGGAGGAGAAACGCGAGAAAAGACGATAAGAGGTCGTGCGAGACGTAATTTATTGCGAAATTGTCACCGAGACGTCAGTTCACCACCAATCCTTGTTTCTCACGTTGAGGACAGAAACAGATATAGATAAAAAAGGATGCATATATATAAGGACGGAGCGAAAATGGGTTCATGTCACTCATTACAACAGCCCTTAAAAAATCAAGTTTTTATGAAAATAAGACGAGGTACAACCTTGTTAAGCCCTTTAAAACATGTTTCGAGCTTCGGCAAGAGCCCTGAAAATGGCCATTTTTAGCCTTTTTTTAGTTTCAACTTACAAGTATCAAATTTTCCACACAAAAACGCAGCAAATCGGCTTAAATTAGGCCCAAACATGTATCAAAGAGATATGTAAAGCTAAAACACTAGTACTGAAGGTAGAAAAAGTTTTCTAGAATTGCTAATTGCATCAGTTTTCGGTCTTTTTGTCGAAAAATTTAACATTTTAATGTTTGTTGGGCTTTGGAATGGTTGTATTCCAACAGAAATTGTTTTAAAAAAATCATTTTTTGTATCTCTCGATGTGAAAAGTTAAGTTTTTGCTCCATCGAATTTAATGAATATTTATATTTATTATGACACAATTTTACATTTTCATCTCTGTTTTAGCTTTCTATACCTCTTTGATGCACGTGTGGACCTAATTTAAGCCCACAATTGCCGCGAATTTGTATGGAAAATTTGATACTTATAAGGTGAAACATAAAAAAAAAGCATAATAATGGCCATTTTCAGAGCACTTGTGGGAGCTCTAGACATGCTTTAAAGGGCTTAATAAGGTTGTACTACATCTTATTTTCAAAAAACTAATGATTTTTAAGCCCGGTAACCGAGGGCGTATAGGACCGATTCGGCCAAATGCTCTCCGAATGTGGTTTCTATACGGAATCTGTCCATTACACATAGAAACCACATTCAGCGAGTAAAACTATGTTTTGCCGTCTCCGAATGTGCCATTGGCACATTCCGTGGGTAAGATTTTGTATACGGCGTCGTTGAATGTGCCATGGGCACATTCCGCGGGTAAGGCTTTGTATACAGAGTCGCTGAATGTGCCATAACCACATTGCTTGTATTCAATCTTGAATATAAGTCAGACATAATGCACGAATCTGAACCGATCACTATGTGCTACATTGGGGTAATGGATAAGGCGTCAGTCTTCCGCTCGAAGAGTTGCGAGTTCAATTCCTATTGCGGACGTCAGAATTTTTTTCCGAATTTCATACTCCAATGTGTTCTGACGACATTCCCAAGATAGTTTCATGACTACTTCCGTTGTGACAAATACCGTATTCAGCAATGTGGTTCTATACGCACTCGGTTACCGGGAAGATACCAAGGGGGCAGATGGGTAAGAAATGTAGCTCTGTTCTTTTCAGGATATATTGCCAGACTGAGATTATATCGTGTTTGTCCATTTGTATAGCTGACATAATACATAAAATAAGTAAAAAAAAGCTATTTTTTTCATAAAAAAATTCATTTTTAATAGAATTCTGATCAAGATTATAACTAGTCAGCTGTATAAAAAATGTAGCTCTGTTCATACGCTTTCAGACGATGTTCCGAGATTGGAATTATATCGCGGTGTTTTATTTTTATAGTCGAACAATCCAGTAAAAAAGGGATTATTTATGTAAAAAAATAAATTTTTACATAAAAATTGATTTTTAATAGAATTCTGATCAAGATACCAAGGTCAGCTGAATTGGAAATGTAGCTCTGTTCGTACGCTTTCAGGAGATATAGTCAGATTGAGATTATATCGTGTTTTTCCATTTTTATAACCGCAATAATTCACAAAATAAGTAAAAAACGCTATTTTTTCGCTTTTTATTTTATCGCCGTGTCCTCTCCATGTACGTGATATTAATTATAAATACTAGTAATAAGCAATGTCTTGTGATACGTCAGTTACCGATTGTTCATCAAAGATGCATATATTATATATATTTATAAGTTCAAGTTAATAAAACTACGTTTATAATAAGTTTTCCTAACGATTTCATAGTTATATTTACAGAACTATGGTTTTCACTCCATGTATTGGCAAAGTCACAATTATCCCATATACTGTCACACATTACCCCATAGTATGGGGTAATGTGTGATATTTGTCTAAGGTTAAACTATAAATTATTTCATATTAAATAAACATTATTTTGGACGATCAATCGCATGTACTAACAGAAAAAAGTTGGAGGAAATGTATCCATAACAACTGCGTTTGAAATTTTTCAGTTTAAACAATTGATGTCATGTTAAAGTTCAACATTGTTTTTTTCTTCACAATTACCCCAGTTGACCCTACGGAATTTCTCAAATGTACTAGGAACTGTAATCGAACAGTTTGCTTACAAATTTTCCAAATCAATTACGAAATTCCGTAAATGAATTTGTTGACTGAAAAACAATTTTTTTCCGAAAGAGCAATCGAACTCGGAATCTTACGTTTCCGAAGACTTGTCCTCTAACCTCTCGACCACGAGGCTTTCTTATATATACTAAATATAAAGTTTGTTGACACTGGTAAATCTGAATCTGTCGCTAACTGAGTGTCAACAAAGTTTTTATTTAGTGTATACAAGAAAGCTTCATGACCGAGTGGTTTTAGAGGACAAGTCTTCGGAAACATAAGATTCCAAGTACGATTCCTCTTTCGGAAAAAAAATGTTTCTGTCAATAAATTCATTTACGGAATTTCGTAATTGATTTGGGAAATTTGTAAGCAAATTTTTCGACTACAGTTCCCAGTAGAATTGAGAAATTCCGTATAGGGTAAAGGTACCAGTGAATGGTCAGCTAAGATTTGCACCAGTGAATAGTCACCCATTTAAAACGTATTTAAAACGTATTGTCTATCTTTGTTATACCAATGCACTAACCATTCACTGGGTAGTGACCATTCACTGGTGAATCCACCCTATGTTCTACGAATTTTCGTAATAAATGTTGGAAATTTCGGTGCCAAATTTCCCAATAGTTCCCAAAAGCCTTGTTTCGTTTGGGAATGTGTGGGAACTCGCAACACGGGTATGCTGAAACATGCTGAATCATGCTGAATGATGCTGAAACAAATATCTTTTTGGAAATGACAATTCCACAAACAATGACAATGGCAAAAAAGGTGCTTTTATTTCTAACTGATTGGCAGGGAACTGGCTGGGAATGCCTGAATACCCACAACCATAATTACTCGTAACACTTTTACGCACAGAATCGTTGATGCATGGTATAGTTGGACACGTCGAGTTTCGCACACCATAATTACCCACAGCATTTCGACGCACAGAACCATTGTTGCACGGCACAATTGGACACGTCAAGTTGCGCACATCACAATTACCCACAACATTTTCACGCACAGAACCGCTGATGCACGGCACAATTGGACACGACAAGTTGCGCACACCACAATTACCCACAACACTTTTACGCACAGAACTACCGGCGCACGGCACAATTGGACACGTCAAGTTTCGCACACCATAATTACCCACAGCATTTCGACGCACAGACCCGTTGACGCACGGCACAATTGGACACGTCAATTTACGGACACTACAGTTCCCTATATCACTTTTGCGCACAGAACTACTGGCGCACGGCACAACTGGACACGTCAAGTAGCGCACACCACAATTACGCACAGCACTTTTGCGCACAGAAGCATTACTCACTCATGAGTTATACACGTGAATGGTATCGCCAGTTTATGGATACAGACTCTTTATGGACGGATCTCCCATTCATAATATTCACATTTGTAATTCATGAGTGAGTAATGCTTCTGTGCGTCAAAGTGCTGTGGGTAATTATGGTGTGCGCAACTTGACGTGTTCAATTGTGCCGTGCGTCACCGGTTGTGTGCGTCGAAAAGTTTTGGTTAATTATGGTTTTGCGAAACTTGACGTGTCCACTTGTGCCGTGCGTCAACAATTCTGTGCGTAAAAGTATTGTGGATAATTGTGGTGTGCGCAACTTGTCGTGTCCAATTGTGCCGTGCATCAGCGGTTCTGTGCGAGAAAATGTTGTGGGTAATTGTGATGTGCGTAACTTGACGTGTCCAACTGTACCATGCCTCAACGATTCTGTGCGTAAAAGTGTTGTGAGTAATTGTGGTTGTGGGTATAACAGGCATTCCCAATTAGTCCCCTGCCCATACATTTCAGAAACCACATATTTCATCTCCAAATACATTTCATCTCCATACACAATTCATCTCTACACACTCTTCATCTCCACAGACATTTCATCTCCGCACACTGAGAAAAATATTCTATGAAAAATTATTAGAACTCCAGTAAATTTTACCATATCATATAGGTGTCGCTACGTATCGTATCCCATTTGGACAAATTTATTATATCTTCAAAGGAGGCATTATTACAAGTTACAGTAAATTTTACTATTTCATTTGGGAAAAATTCTTCGAAGTCATACTAATTTTGTTCAGATGGGAAAGGATACGTCGCGACTCCTAAATGATATGTTAAAATCTACTCAAACCTTTTTCTCAGTGCATACATTTCATCTGCACACACATTTCATCTCCGCATATATTTCATCTCCACACACAATTCATCTCCGAATATAATTCATTTCCCCATACTATTCATCTCCACATACAATTCATCTCCACATAAAATTCATCTTCGCATACACTTCTTCTCCGCATACATTTCATCTCTATTTACATTTCACCTCCACCCACAATTTATCTCTGCATACATTTCATTACCACATACATATCATCTCTGCATACAATTCATCTCCGCAGACATTTCATATTCCCACAGATTGCATATATGCTACATATTTTATCTTTAGAATCTCTTAATCGCAATTGCAACCAATTTTGAGTTGCAATTATTGAAAATAATTATGTGCTCCCATGTGAATCGATTAGATACCGACTTAAGGTCACTTAAGTCGTTATTTTGTTCGGAGAAAATGATTTTGAAAAAAAAAAAACATCTGTTTCTATCCAATCAACAAAGCTGCGAATTTTTTTTTAGATATAGAATTAGGAGAAAATCGATTGTTATCTCGAAATAAAGGACACTCAAGTCCAGAGAACATTGTTTTTGAGAACGTTTTCCTAGAGGACATGGTTTTTGAGCATGTTCTCTGAATATAAACATCCGAAAATATTATATGAATATGTTTTCAGATTTTTCCATCTGATTGCGCATGCAAAAGCGCATATAATGAAATATGCGCGGACGCTTATGGGACGCATGGCATGGCGCATGCAGAGTCCATGCCATGCAGAAGTTCTGCATGCGAACTGCTTACGAATTGCATGCAAAATGCATGCGAATTGCATGCGAATTGCATGCGAATCTCATGCAAAATGCATGCGAATTGCATGCAAAATGCGTGCGAATTGCATGAAAAATGCATGCGAATTGCATGCGAATTTCATGCAAAATGCATGCGAATTGCATGCGAATTTCATGCAAAATGCATGCAAAATGCATGCGAATTTCATGCAAAATGCATGCGAATGCATGCAAAGTGCACGCGAAATGCATGGGAATTGCATGCAAAATGCATGGAAATTACATAGCAATTACATGAGCACATGACAAAAATGGTGTCTAATTACCTATGTTTTTCATATATAGAGAGATAATAATAATAATAATAATATAAACTGTCAAGAGATGTATTTATTTCGAACTATTTACTATCAAAATATATACGATATAACCAAAATTACACGTTTTCGGACAAGAAAGTACGGAAAGGTATACAATTTTTAAAACAAATCACATGTTTATGATGTTGTCTTTATGTGAGATAGATTTTATTTGACACTTCAACCTATTTTTTAAGGAATTTTTGCAGTTTTGATGTGTGCTCCATAAGAGCCTGTGTTAAAATCGTAATTTTCGAAATCAATTATTTCAAAATTTAATTCGGTAAGGGTATGTTTTAAGCACATAAATACACTTAGAAACACATATAAAATTAAAATATGTAAGTTTTAGAAAAAATTCTACGTATTTTATCAGACAACCTTCTGAATCCGGAGAGTTGTCAAATTAAAACTTTCGAATCTGGAGTTTTGAATGTGAAACATTGGAATCCAGTGAGTCTTCAAATTAATATAAACTTTCGATCATCGAAAGTTTCACTATGAAAATTCCTCAGATTTAAGGTAGTACTATCACTAAAGCAATTTTTCAAGAATGAACTAGAAATTTGTATTACTACACGGAAAACTTTTAGGTACGCCAGACGAAGTTGTACAAGTACATATCTTGTACTCAGGTTAGGTACATCTGAAGTCCCGAATTCGGGAGCGCTGCTGCCCCGAATCACGGAGCAATAGGTAACCCTTCCCCATTAGGTACTTCAGTTGCTTGTGCAGTTGGTACCACATGTGTGCCGATTAGGTACGTCAGATGCCTCGATTCGGGGCAGCAGACGTCCCGAATCACGGGGCATAAGTCGGCACGAAAAAAGCACAAACGACGTACCTACGGGGACGTCTGACGCACCTAAATTTTTTCCGTGTAGGCAACCCCGGTTCAACAATCAAACAGATCTAAATAGAAAACTTTCTTTATAAACATTGCAAAAAGAAATCTATAGAATTCCATGGTATGAACAATTTTCGTATTTTTTTGCTATACATTTCTATAAAATAATATTTTACAGATATTTTTTGTCCAGCCTTCATAAAAAAGGGACCTTTTCAGTATCTTTGATAAAAAAGCAGATGTATTACAATGCAACTGTTTTTGTAACGTTGTGGACATTTTCCAAAATTTTAACCTTTGTATCCTGGTTCAACAATTATAACAGTACATTTCACCACTAAGGAGGAAAATTCATATTTCGAAACGAGTGAACTCCCAGAATGAGGCGAAGCCAAGTTCTTGAAGGAATGAATGAGAAATAGAATTTTCCACTACATAATGAACGATATTTTTCATTACGAGCGCGAGGGAATACCGCATAACTTCCTTTATAAATGTCTACAATCGTTGAATGAGAGTAGTCTTCTTCTTCTTCCTCTATTCTGGCGCCAGACTCTCTAGTCCATATGGCCAAAAAAAATTAACACTATCATCAACAAATAGACTCACAGAGCTGATCAGTTGGTTGGTTATAAAAAAAAGCAAACAAGCAAGGGACTGAGGATCTCGCCTTGAAGTACGCCTCTCAGAATCTTACAGAGTCAGAGAGGACAGTACCTCAGTTTATTGTTGCGGTTGCTCTATTATAAAATCTTGTCAAAATTTTCAAAAACTTTGAACTTAGTCCATATCTTGTAGTTTGTGCCGCAGTATAGAATGGTCTATAATACTGAATACTGATTTGAAATATACAAAGGTGCATAAACTCTTGCATTAGACAAAACAAAACGTTTTATAAATTCTGCATAAAAAGTTTAGCTATTCAATTTACTAGAGTGATGAGGCGATAGTTTTCGGTCTGAGTGTGTCGTCCTTTCATCTTGTTTTTATTAAAACGGTGTTTTTAAAATAATACACCAGTCGTATAATGGAACATATATTTGAATAAACTGTCATTTATTAATTTTTTAAATCTTAAATTTTGAATTAATTTGAAAAGATTCATTGCAATGTGTAAAACTAAATTATTTATTTATAAAAACAACAAATAAAGAAACAAAACAAAACAAATGGTATTACTTAATCAAAATGTGATTAGTAATGTGATATAAATTATCACATTTATAATCACTTTATGTACTTTAGTATAAAAATGTTGTAATCCATTAATAGAAACAATTATTTTATTTTGGAAAATTTTGTTTTTAATTGATTTCTGATTTTTATATTCATTAAAGATAATTATATGTATTACTTAAAAGTAAATAATTATAATGCATAGATATCCTATAAGAACACATTTATCTTGAAAAGTTTACTTGCCAGAAAGGAATGTTTGCTAGAAAGGATCTTTTCTTGGCAAGATAAAATGCATTTAATCTTGATGCTCATATTGATTCGTTTCCATATTGAAAATATTCATTTCCAACACAAATATTAGCTATTTCCTGAATACTTTTTCACAATATAATTTGAAAAAGAAAATGTAAAACCTCTTGCATGAAGAATTTCTGCATTTCTTCAGGATCTTTAAGATTTGGTATCCTGGAGCTGGCTTTTTGCGCTTCTTTCTTTGCTTTCCTACCTGAAAAAGTAGATCATATCAATAAAAATACTCAAACCTCCAGTCACTGTACCCCTACTTATCAATACACGATGGGCGGGCGCGGGGGGGGTGCGGGGTGGGGGGGGGGGGGGGGGGGGTGGGGGGGGGGGGGGGGGTGGGGGGGGGGGGGGGGGGGTG
>JABFPB010001740.1:0-23492 GCA_022817645.1 Ceratoteleas bidentatus
GACGGTGTCGAATTACTGTCATGTGATCTGAGTGCTCTCTGCGAAATGTTGGGATTTCCACCAAATTCGAATGTTTGCTAAACAGATTCATTTTTTTTAAATAACATATTATTTGATATTTTTTATATGCAATCATTCTTTAATATGATATTTTATATGGAGTTGGAATAAATATTACTGAATTGTGAAGCAAGATGGACAAAACATAAATTCATTGAATATTATCGAATGCTGCAGTAAAAATTAGGGAACAGAACCGCAAAAATGTTACCAGATTTACGTTTTACAATAGAATGTTTTAATTAAAATTGTTATATAAAAAACTATGAAATATTCTAGTTTTTAAACATTTCATCGACGCGATATAAAGGAGCAAACTTAGATTTAGACAAAAGAATTAAAACTGGTATATTTTTTTTACGTGAATAAATACATTTTTCAGTTTGTTCAAAGTAATTATTGACTTTAATATGAAGACAGAGAAATCTATTTGTTAGACATTAAATCATAGTCGATATGCTGGTACAGAAGATAATTTCAGGATATTTTTTTAAGATTTACATTTCCGTGAGTTCGCTCAAAGGGATTCCTGTTGATTTCAATTTGAAAGTAGAGAAAAATAGAATATGAAATATTTCGAGCCCTATGATTTACATCCCACGACTCGCTACACTCTACTTCTCCGACGCCCTCTACTCAAAGGTCAGACCCCGCGATTTCGAGGAAACATTGAATCTCGCGCGAGACACTGTAATCGCTCCCTTTTATTTACGATTCGAGGAGTACATAAAGGTGGTCTTCGCCCACGCGAGCATGATGCATCGTCGCCGAGCCGTGCCCACCGTCTCTAATTTTTCTACTCGACAAACTCTCTTTCAAATTACTTCACGCTACCTCAATCCGCCTCGTTAGTTGCGTTTAATCAAATTCACCAAAACATCTCACAACTGTTTAAATTCCGCGGTCAATGGCCATTTATTATATCTTTTTTTCCGAAACTAGTATAATCGGAAAATATGGAGTGTTGCCAAAGAATGATATTCTTTTGGGAAATTTGAGTTGCTTTGCAATTATTTTGTTTCTTCCAAACTCAAAGGGATTTGAATATATATGCTTTGAAACAGGATTTTATTAAAGATTTTACTTTTAGGATTCCAGTGTACAAAAATGTGTTGTAACGTGGTATTTCATTCTTATTTATTTTATGTTTATAAATTCTACCATTATCATCTTTTTGTTACCTGCACTGCGCTATAATATAAGCAATAAGCATATTATTTTAGTAAAATATTTACTTTCTTTCACTTTTATCATGAAAACGTAACAGATATTTCTATTGACGAATATAAACCTTTAAAAAAAACTGTTTCGATACAATACATTTCCAGATAAAACAAAACCAGTGACACCCAAATATTACTTTCAAACGAAAAATAAGTTTTTGTTTTACCCTTCATAATACCCACAATACATGTGTAATAGATACTGGAATTAAATATTTTTCCACCAGTAATACATTCTGCTCAGACATTTTTAATTATTACACTTTATAAAATGTATTCATTGCCTTAAATATTAAATACTTATGTCCTAAAACAGATAGTTTTTCCTATCTCTTTCCTATCCTTTACCTCAAATAACCAACACATACAATTATGTCTCAAAACTTATTACATTAACTTCACGAATCCAGACCTGCATACCCAAAAACGAAAGTTCTTAACCTCCTAGTGTTATCACACCCGTCCAAAACACTCCCGACAAAACCCATATCCGAAAGCCGCGAAACAAAAACGATTGTCGCGAACCATTAATTGGCGGCGCATTTCAATTACGGACTAATTACACGCTGCCTACGTGCGTGGAGATAATGATTCGCGGCGACATCTGCCCGGCATGTAACATTGCGAATTCGAGCCATGCGGCAATACGTGCGACTGGAGGGAGCGTACCCTTCACGAGGGTACGCCTCTCGTTTTGACATTTCGAAAATGACTCCGGAGTCGAGGGTCGCCATCGGCAAGTCACATTGGTCGCTTCACGCGCCGTCGCCTGATACGCTTTTCGTCATATGTCGTCGCTCGCGAATCTCCAATTTGCTTCTTGTGGGGCAATCTGTTGTGAATTAGTAGATCCGTAGAGTAAATTAAAACAAGGGATATTGAAGACACTGGATGTCGTTGTTACTACAGAAATTCTGTAGAATCCTGTAGAAGAGTACACTAAAATTTACCAAGAGTTGTTGTGGTATATTGTCTGTTTTTAAACGAATGCATAGTAATGTGGAAGAAAGTGCGGAATCATATATTTAGGAAGGTTTGGATTTAATTTTGATTTAAAGATTTGGATTTAAAGATTTGAGTTTTAAGTATGATTTTTTAACAGAATATTGCGAATTGTATCTTGAAAATGTATATTGTGTATTGAAAATTTTATAGCTCATATATACTTTAAAAATTACTTCAAACTACACTGAGAGAAATGTTACTGGACATATGTGAGAAAATGAGTTTTCTCCCCATGAAATCTACTGATCGAAATATCATAATGTACTATCGCTGAAGATATGCTTATTACACTTACAATGAGTGTCAAGTAAACTCATATAAGTATTGAATTTTACAATATTTTTTAAATAGTAAAATCTATTAAACCTAAAGATCATATTGTGGATTTCAAAACACACAAAAAGGCACAACATGGTTCCAGTCTCTTCACATGTTGCGTTCGCATACCATAAAACCTGCATGCCCATCCAAAGTTTCGCCGCCAGTTCGCAATCGCAGTTACATCCCAGCCGAAATTCGCTCGACTTCGACCCAATCCGGGCAGCATTATGCAGGCATTGTGCGAACTTGGGACAAGCGTGTTACTACTCGCGAATTCATTTTCGAAACGGCGAAAAGCCCCGTCGTTCTCCACCCAACGGTCGCCGAAAAAATTGCCGCGCAGTTTCGTCCCCTTCATCCCCTCGTTTGTCAAAACAATGTATGCCGGCGCTCGAACGACTTCGCATCCCATTCCGTTGCACCTGAAGAGTTACCTGAATCAATTATTCACGGCTGTCTTCCACTCCAGATGCCCATTAATATTAATGCCCGCGCGAAAATTCGGCGCGACGCGGCCGTACACGGAATTTGTTTCGCGCGCGCATTGGATCGTATGCAACGCCGGATCCGCAAATGAGATTCGTCGTCCCCCGCAATCGCATCGTATTACGGGAATTCGGTATAAAAGCTCATTACTTTTGAGCGGCGCGCGTCTAAGTGTTCCGTCGCGCGGCGTTTCGATTGGATAACGGGGAACCGAAAAAAGCCGGGGTGTCGGATTACAAAAGACGCCCGATTGTTCTTCGGAAGCGCGTCAAATTACACCCGTAATGGCCGCGTTTAATTAAGTTTGTACCTGGGGCGAACACGCGGGTGTCATAAACAGCCACTCCGGAGACAAACGCGAAGGAATTCCCGCGCTGAGTCACTCGGCGACAATGCTTTATACGACGCGGCCGTCAGCCGGTCGGACGCGTTCTTGTAACTTTCGGGGATTTCGGCGGCAAGTTTCGGGTGGCCCGGGAGCGCACATTTCGAGGACGTTAAGTGGTCGCATTGTTCCACGGCCTTTTGTGCCACTGAATGACGTGACTTTGTGCGACAAACTGGATTCGATTATATTTATTGCGAAATAACGGGGTTTCTTAATTTAGCTCGAGTTGCTAACTGGAGTTCGGGAAATTCGGCGGGACAGGTTGTCGCTGATTCAACCGGAAAGTTAGAGTGGCAAACGTAGTGAGAGTGACTAAATTCTGGTAAGCAGGGCTTTGAAACGAAAAGTTAGTGTGATTCCATTCTGGTGTATTCACCAGAATTTTCCTCTTTATTATTTTCTAGCAAAAACGTATGGGAAGTTTTTTTATTTAGTTCTCCATAGATTAATCTGAAGCCATAGTAACTGAATTCAAATAAACGTAATCCCCTGTATAATGCCACATATTTTGCAATATGATATCCCAAACCTCATATTCATACCCGTTTTATCAAAGCCACACGTAGGCACCCACATTCTGCCACTTTCCCATACATGCTTTCCCGATCCAAGCGCATTACCTCAAACCGTTACAAAATTGTCAGACTCCCAAATTTCATTTAAAACGACTGCGTCTTCCCGGGTGAAACGCTGGCTAAAAAATCAGTATTCGCGGGGAAAACCCAGGAGACAAACAACGGGAAGCAAACCCGTGCCAGTCCGTCAGACGTCCGACCCAGTTTAGCCGAGATTTGGGCGTGTGGCTTTCGGAACGCGCGTTGGCATTTTGACACATTTGGACTGAGCCGTGACGCGAGCCGAGGGGATTGCGCGCCCAATAAAAGTTGCGCCGCGCGCAAAGTCGCATGCAAATCGGCGGCGCATTGATTTTGTATCGCCTTTTTTTGTGGGGCCCGAGCCACAAGCGACGGGGTGCGCCGCGCGTTCGAAAACTTGAGAGTTATCAACTCGCTGTCACGCGGGCGTCAAATGACGGGGGGAAATCCAAGGTGGACAAATGTAACGCATCAGTCTTCACACCCCGCCACCGTCCCTCGTGTATCTCGTTACCAGCGAGATAAATTAAGTTCGTTTCGATTGAATTACCATCGTATTTTAGGCGACGAAGTTCGGAGGCTTTGGGCAGGTGGAATCCTGTTTCATTTTGGACAATTTGTTTAATCACGAAATCTTTCTTCTTTGGATAGACTCGAGTGGATATAAAATGAAGTGTATGGTACATTTGAAATAGTCAGATAGTTTTTCATATAATGTTGGAAGTATGGAAGTATGTTGGATTTATTTTTTTAAATATTACCACAACTTATGATCGATTTTAATGTTTCATGCTTGTGTTAAATTTAAATCGTTTTTGAATGTTCAAAATTTTAACAAATCTTCAGTATTTATCAATAGTAATTTACCCAAAGGTGATAATCGTCATTATTGTCGTTAAAATATTTCGTAATAACCAAAATTATTTGACATTGAATCTAATCATTTTTTACAGGAGAATATGGTCATGTATAAACCGTTTGAAAATCATTTTCTTATATTGCGTAATTTTTGGCAGTACTTCATAATCTACTTGAAAAATTGAGGGAATCAAAAGAAATGTTACACGTCATTTTCACTTAAGAGATTCTCTCTTGCGGAATAAATTGAATGACTGTGCGTTTTTCCTAAAAATAATTTTAATCGTTGTAAATTAAAAAGCAACTAATTTAGTAATATGTGACTGCTAAATAAACAAGTAAAGTTAAAGGTTCTGAGTGAAACAAAAGAATGTTTTTGTTTAATAAACAGTAATTTGTTGTATATAAATAAGTGTATAAACAAACTATCAACTAAGAAAAGAATTCCTTCATTTTTTTCGAATTTTTCCTATTTATTATCGTCGGAAATTCTCGTTGCACATTCCTAGGGAATTCCTGGAATCACTCACAATTTTAACACGATCTTTATTCTGCAATTTTAGCATTAAATATCTCGTGTCCTGCGTAGACGAAATGCTTAAAAATTTTACAGATCAAATATTAACCTCGTAATAAACCAACTTGAAACTTTTATTGCAGTTTCGACTTAATAGTGGAACTATCTTAAAACGTCGGTACCGTGAAAATTGAGACTTAAACTTTAAGATTTCTACAAATTTACAAAGATTTTTCAATTTTCTACATCAAATTTCCAATAGAAACAAATACACTGATATAATCTGAAAGTCTCAAAATGTGTACTGTCAGGCTTTTTAGAATTTTTTTTTTTTACGAATTCATACTTTCATACTTCATTTACAACAGTTCCAGATTTATTTGAATATCTTTAAATATCTTCATCAAAAGTTGTCATAATATCGACAATCAATTTCATACTATCATTTTTCTCATTTTTACAATTTTTAACAGTTGCTTCCATACTTTAAATTTCTACCGTCTTTGCAATAATTTATTTCGTGTATGAATGCTCTTAGCCGAATTCAAGGAAAATGAAACACGCTGATTATCGGACGACTAACAGGCTCAACCAGAAACCTTTCATGTTAACCGATACCACGCTCAATTTCAGGTCCTTTCTCGAGACTAGCGCGCCCTCGCTCATTTCCCATAAGCCATTCTTTCCGTAGTCCGATACAATTCTAATCTCTCGGTTTCGGGCGCTTTATCGCCCCAGCGGACTCACGCGACGGGATTCCGAGGCATTTCATCATTTATACATAATACCAATAACTCAATGATGGATAACGCTCGTGGATTCGAAAACATGCCTTATCCATATATGAATAATTGAATCCGATTTTGCGTCAGATTACGTTGGATCAATGTGACGCTGGGCCCGAAAAAGTAGTGTGTATTCGACTGCCACCCTAATATATTATGCGGATATTATACCTGAGGTGTATGTACAAGGGATAAATGTTTTTCCAAATGTGTCAAAATGCTCGTCTAATATACACGTTATGTTTTCCAAGGGATATCAACCGCGTGAAATGGTCTGAGGAAAATTCAGTGACATGATGTGACCAAGGGAATGTTGAAATATATTCCTTACAGTATGTCATAAGTATTTGGATGTAATATAATTGTGTTAAAAGTTTAAAACTCGTGGTCTGTTTTAATATTTTAATTCATGAGTTGCATGTTTGTACACACAGTGTTAATTGAGTTTTTTTAAACTTAGATCTCAGTTAAATGGGATAATAATAAAAATTAGTGTGAGTCAATTATTTTTTTATTAATCATGCGCCACTCGACATTGTATAACTTATTCTTTTTTTTACATAAGTTATTCTGTTTGAACTGTCAGACTTTTTAAAATGTTCTTTTTTTACGAATTCATGTTTTCATACTTCATTTACGACAGTTCCAGATTTCTTTGAATACCTGTGAAAATTTTCATCAAAAGTTGTCATAATACGGACAATTAATTTTATATTATCATTTTTCTCATTTGTACAAATTTTATTAGTTGCACTGAGAAAAAAGTTTTATTAAAAATTACTGGTCGTACAGTAAAATGGGGATAACTTATAAGGTCTTAGAAAAATTACTGAACTATTCAGTACATTTTCACTGAAACTTCAATAAAATTTACTGAAATTCTGGTTAAATTTACTGAACTATGCAGTATTCTTCGCAGAATATGGAAGTTATCTCTAGTTTACGGTACAGTTCAGTACTTTTGCCTAAAACTTAAGTAATTTGTAATGAAATATTTTTTTCACTGTGCATCCATAGTTTAAATTTCTACCATCTTTGCAATAATTTATTTCGTGTATGAATGCTCTTATTGTATGAATTACTCTACTGGAAACCCTTTTTATTATTTCAATTTTACTACGTTTCAGCAATAACAAATAAGTTTACCATTTCCGTTAAAATGAAAGTCCGGGCAAATCTGAACAGTACTTGCAGAAACTTCGACAATACTTGAGAAATGTTTCGCTTTTGATCACAGCCCTGTAACCTAACTTTTCCAACTATTGCTAACTATACCCTAAGCTTCCATGTGGAGTTTCACAACAGTTCACCTAAACAAACCATGTCTTTATTTATTAATCCTTCATATAATAACGATCATTCTTAAATTAACACTCCTCACGTTTAATTTACAATTAACCATATGGTATCTATCTAACGCCAAGTGGAGCCAAGAAAAATCTGAATTATACTCCAAACCGCCCCCGCAAAATTGACTCCTAAACCGCTCAATTTCTCTACCTCCATTATTTTGATAGCACTCTAATGAAGGGTTAAAAGGGTTATGACGAACAGTCGTTACAACTCTAAAAATGTCCTTTCACTACTACACATCACACCAATAATGCACTTAAAAACTGCATATAATCAATTGACGAAATAAGTAAATTCTTGTACAAAACTGTGAAAATTAGTTGAATTTACTGCTACTTTCAGTCTCCCCTGTAAATATTCAACGGGGAACCTCCCTAGGTAGCTGTTGAATCGACGTTAGTTGAATCGACGACGATTTTACGTTCCCGAAATCCTTGAATCAATCTTGGTTCAACGTTGCGTTAACAAGTTGTTGAATCAACCTTCGTTCAACTTCACATTAACATTGATTCAGCTTTAGCAAATAAGTTCGATTCAACCTTGAATTAACATTGACTCAACGTTGACTCGCTGATCCAGCAACTCTGGACCAGCGTTAATTCAAGGATTTCAGAAACGTTAAATCGACGTTCATTCAACTATGCTCCCTTAGGGCTATATCGCATTTACAAAAGTCGTATTCACAAAAGTGGTTTTGTATACGTTATTACATAATTCGATATTTTAAATCTGAACTTCTAAATAAAATTCTTTGAATGTATGCTTTGAAGGTACTCCGTTAATTTAAGATAATTTTCCAAAAATATTTTAAAGGACCTATCTAAATTTAAAAAATGCACGAACATTATACGTTATACAACCAACTGTACGAACCGCAGACGTCAAATTACATATCTCGTGGCTATAATATCGCCTAAAATTTACACGTCATTTAATCGCTTTCGATAAGTAAAATTTGCTACCTGAATAACCAACTATCCCACACCTCTCTGCTGGTACCATTCAGCAATCTTGTACATTTTACATACTCTCAAACGTACCGATTACTTTTCTCAATGTGACCCTATTTCACGCGTCTCCCAATCGTATTTGACGATTGATCGGTCACGAGGTGCACTCGCAAGACAAATAGACAATGAGCTAATGATGTCGAGGCGTTATTCATAGCGAAACTTGTAATACGGGTGCGCCCCTGCAAAGGCAGCCAGACAGAGCAGCAAACCCCTCGTGGCCGAGCGCGTCGATGCCAAAAGCAGCGGCAGCCTATGCCATGCAAAGTGACCCAGGGGTTGTTAGATTAAACTCCGTCCCTTCGCAACGCCCCGGATGCCGGCAACGCCATGTCGAGTTAAAAATAGACACGAGAAGAGTCCGGGTCGTGAGTCATCCCGGCGCTGCGCCCACGACGTCTAATTCCGCCTCATTTCGGGCCCCTCCCCTCCCCCCGGCAACCAAAGCCCGTTTTCGTTTCGCCGCGGCAATAAAGCGCGGATCATCCGTGATTGAATTTGCATTCGACGATTTATAATCCCCCGTCTGGGGACGGAAAAATGCGACAAATCCCGGCTGTTTAAACGCGCGTGTTTGCCGAGGAATTGGCCAAATTTCGGGAGGACACGTACGCGATTTGCGACGTGTAATTGTTTTCGCCCTGTTTTTCGGACGAGTCGTTTTGAGAGCGGTCAAGGCGAAAGTGCTCCCGAGAGCGACGCCGCCGAAAACTTTTTAATGGAACAATTAGCGGCGCGCGAACCCGAAAATCGACCGCGAAAAAGCCGAGGCAATCGGCAATTTCGCGGCCAAAAGTCCGAAACTATTTCCGACCTGGCCCGACGTCTCATTTCGCCGAGTGTTGCGTTTCCCTCGACTCTTTGCGCCGCTGATAAATGTCCGCCGAACAACCGCACTCGGCGCAACAAAAAGCCCGGAATAACAAATGAATCCCCGTCGTTCGTTTTACCTGCCGCTTCCTTCGCGAGGCGCTGCAGTTAATCTCCCGTTTTTGCTGCGCGCAGTTAATAATAATGCCGTTCGTCTTTGATATTGCGCCGAGGGAGATGTATCGGCCCGATTCAATCTCATTCGCAACAAAGCCCGCAACACAATCTTGTAACGCGCGTCCCAACTTTGAGGGCGCACGGGAAAAAGACGAAGCTCGGGAAGCGGGCGAAAAAAAGGAGCACGTCGGGGAAAACACGAAGAAGCGAATTACGACGCAGATATATGGCGCACGAAAGGGTCACGCGAAACGTGGAAAAGCGCCCTTTTCCCGCTTTTATTAACGTCTTGCGGTCCGAGCGGCAACTTTCCCGAGAGCCTAATCCAATTCCGGGGATTCATGAAAAAATCAAGACGGACGTCCGAGAGTTCGACAGATGTGTCTCGGTTTTGACGGCGACGAGTGAAAGGCGTTTAACAATTGTTTATTATTTGTTGTACTTTTTGGGCCGGATTGGAAGGGGATCGGGCGTTTTGGGGCGACATAAAATGTGGAATAATGACTGCGGCTTAGATCGGACGGGAGCCTTGGAAGTCGCGCACAATGGAGGGTCGTAATGGATGAAGGACGAATCCTCTTGGCGCTCCACCTCACGGAAATAGACGAAAGAAATGTATTCGTCTGCGGGTGACCTTTTAGCGGCGCACTCCTCGCTCGTTGTCTAATGGCCCTTGTTATTCGTCTTTTCAAGTTCGACGTCGTGCGGAACGTTAAGTTTATTTTTATGGACCGACGGTGGTGTGACCGTCTGGACGAAAATTCGATCGTTTATGGTGTTTATGTGGAAAGTTTCGGATGGTCGAGGTGGCGCGATGAGGAAGGTGATTTCAATATTAGCGGGGGAAAACCAGCCTGGATAGAGTCTGGGATCGTTTTGTTATCGGATTGTAGGTGCAATCTCGAGTGGAGTCTCGTAAAGATTGGAGTATCGGGATGTCGGGATTGATGGTATCGGTGCCGTGACAATTAAATCAGTTTATAGCACGAATAAAAAGGAAATGGCGGTTAGAAATTGATAACGACCGATCTGTTGGAAACGGAGATGTTCGACATTGATGTGCAGAATTTAGTAGAGTGATAAAAGATTGGTGGAAAATTTTTCGCCGAATGGTTTCGATGTATTTATTCTACGAGAAGACTTTAATTTGTGAAAAGAATATTTTTGTCGTGGGAATGTTTAATTGTACTATTTTTGTATTTATTTTTAAATTAATAGAGTTCGTATATTCAGAATTTTTATTTACAATCGATGTATGTGAGTTGTATTAAGGGAACGTTTATTCATTTAAAGTCCATTTATTATGGACTGTTGTAACGATGTTGTTACGTTTCTGACATTTCTATGATTACGTTCGAGTGATGTTTATTCGAGCAAATAAAGAAAAATGTGTCCTGAATGTTTAAATATGTTCACTATAATGCTAAATTGATATTTGAATCATATATCAAACTTCAAACTGGAACACATTATCGCTGTTACTATTAATTGTTACCTAAAAATGTATGAGATAAATGTTTGTTGAATATTATTTAATAAGATATTCAGACTGTTTCTGAAATGGGAACAACAAATTAATTATATTAAATAGTACTTGTTTAGTTATACATATGTATTTAATATTTTCTGAATTCGCGAAATAACCTACTACTACTAGAAGTACTACCGCAATATTTCAAAATATTAGAAGCAGTTTTTAGTGCATGAAAAAATAATATTTTAATAAAGTTAGAATTTCAATATGATATTAGAAGGAGGCAAAATCAAAGGTTCATGAGATTTATCTCCATATGACAGAAATTTGATACAGCTGTCGTGCTTAATTTGTCAGTCTGACTAATTAAGTATACTCTACTCAATACGAAATGTAAACAGTTTGTACCATAACACTTGATTATATGGTTAAATATTCAGATTATAAATAACAAAATCCTCAAATATATTTCAAAATGCATAATTAAAATATCCTAATAAATACAATTTTCATTTATTTATTTAATTTTTTTAAATCAATATTGAATCCGTTCACAGACGATTTCTAAATATATAATAAACATTTTTATAACATATATTTATCTATTGCAGTCTAGTATCGTGTAATAAACGTCTTTTTTGTAAGAAAAATGGTGAGAAATTTACTTCGTAGTAAATGCCTTAAGAATATTCTCAATAACTATGTCTCCCATACACCACATTTAATAAATCATCCGCGACAACTATTATCCCAAAACTCTCCCTCCCCAAACAATGCCACAAAATTTCCTCGGTGACCCGCCTCCGCTCGATGCAAAAACTGACGTGTGACTCGAATCCCCGCAAACTTTCTCGCAACGACCGGAAAATCTGTCCCTCTCGAGCTCGCTAAACTTTGCGAAAGGGCTCGTCCAGACTTTATCAACTCCGTTTAAATAACGATAAAAATAACAATCCCGCGGAACCGCTCCGCCGATCGCAACACTCGATTAACCGTTGAGCGAGTTTCAGCGGCTCGTAATGAAGCCGCCCGAAGTGGCCGGCAGTCGAAAACACGTCCATTTTTAAGCCCTCCCGTGGAGCCTGTCAGGCGAACGCGTGCTCGAAACAATCGCCACGGTTCGCTTGGCTCTAATCAACGGGGCTGATTAATCGATCGCGACAATTAAAATAATCTCGCGAGGGTGCGGCGACTGCTTCGAAAGATGATTATCGAAATGAAGATTGATTCGCGCATCGGCAGATTTGGGGGAAACAAGCCCAGGGGGGCGAGGGGTTCGATGATAAATGAAAGTCATCGAACCGTTTCGTCACACTATCTGCTATTCGCCCTGTCCGGCTTTTCTTGCAAAATTCCACACAGAAGAGGTGGATACTTCATTTTTTTGACGATTTCCACGCCATTAACTCTTTAAAATATCAAGTTGTGGTATGCACAAAGAAAAAACTTTGCAAGAATCTTAATTAAGACACTTAGTGTCTTATTTTGATACTTTCCGCGTCTTATTTTTTATCTCAATCAATATGGAGTTACTGAGACACTATAAAGCTTCTGAAAAACGAGCACAAGAACGTCTTAAATAAGATGCTATTTTTGCAGTGTTATGCCGAAAGTCGATTCATTTTCAAGTAAACTCAAATCGCAATACGTTATGCCTTTTCGACTTCATAAATCTACTTGTGAGCAGACAATCTTCATGTCGCATATGGAATTGAAAGGAAGATATTTCGAAATTTGAATATCTGAACTGTATTCATACTGCAGACAAGTAAAAAATATTAATGCAGCGAATGTTTCTTCAAAAGCATGTATTCGTTGCATCTATTCATACCAAATGCCGCTATAATTTTGAGGGCATCGAATCTGCTGTATTTTTTAACACAATTAAATGTGCTAGGCGTAGGCAGTGTCACTCCGCCATGCAGAATATTTTTAAGCGCGAGTTATTTTTTTCGCCAAAAAGGTGCGTTCAGAGACCGTCTCAGAGCAGCCATCAGATCGACTGGTGTTTCTGCGTTTAAAAATACGCCATCAATTATCCAGCTCCGCGTCTTACGTAAAGCGATCGATCGCGAGATGTAATTCGGCACAGTTACGTCGTCGCGCGACAGGTATAGAGCCGTGTTGGTATCGATATTTCGTTAACTCAATTAGGCGACGGTCTTTTATGGATGCGGCTTATGAATGCTGCTTTTAAAAAGCTATATTCGCTTTTTAAGTCGCTCTCTCCAAGAATCGAGTTTGCGCAATCCCCGGCCGATAACGCGATTGCCTCTCGAGTCGCGTTTTTCGTCGGAGGGCCGGGGATTTGAACCCCGACTGCGCAAATTGTTATTCGATCGTTACGCCGCGTAAGTAAGTGTTACGCTCAAAGGAAATGCTTGTCTTCGCGGGCGCCCGGGACGTAACTTTGGCTGCAGGAGATGATAATGGATATCGGCAACGTGACGGGGTCGAGGGCGTGAGGCATCCGAGGGGCGTCGCGGAGTTAGTCGTTCATGGTTCATAAAATATTCTGACAACCGCCAACTGGGCCACTTTCGGTGGATTCGGCACCTGTGGTCTCGCATGCTGGATGGCGCAAGAAGCAGCAGGCGGTCGTGGGGCGAAAACGCTCCTTAAAAGTTTCATCCCAGAGCGAGGCGCGTTGCAAACGAAAATTCCGTAATAAAACTGGCGTTAAATAAGGAATCGAGTCGGTTGCGATGCGATTGCCGGCGGGGTGGCAATTTACCATTCGGGGTCTTGGGAGAGCGGGATTTTTCGTGGAACGGCTGGATGATGAAGGAAGATGTTTTATGCATGCCGAGCGTGGCGTTTGTGAATAGATACAGATGTTCGGGCAGCGCTGGGAGAGTCGTGGTGGTTTCTGACGGGAAGAAATCTTGACGACATTTCGAGAGACTTGGACTTCAAGGGGTTTAGGTCCAAAATGGATTTTGGATTTTGGAATTTCATAGACTGGTTTTGTTGGGTTTTGATAAAGGTTGGTAATGAGGTTTAACGGTTGCAGGTAGACGATGGGTTCCTTGATGAAAAAATGTATTAGAAGCTGATAGCGTCACATAAAAAGAAGGCAAAATTCACATTTAAATTATTTTGATTTGTAAGAACAAATCAAAATAAGGTAAGCGTGTAACATCCGTGTCACATGATAAAGTGATAAATGTACAATGTATAAATGTGTTACATCCGTGTCGCATCGGTGTCACATCGGTGTCACAGTGACACCGCTGTGACACCGCTGCGATATCCCTGTGACACCATTGTGATACCGCTGTGACTCCGATGTGACGTCGACATGACTCCGATGTGACATCGATGTGAATCCGATGTGACGCCTTTGCAACTCAGATGTGAGGTCTGTGTGACATCGATATGATGCCGACGTGACACCGATAAGACTTCCTCGTAATATCATTGTGTGAGTTGCATTCTTGACGCACTGAGGAGGACATTGTGATTCACATGTGACTCGCAAGTGAGTCCCATGCGACGCGCATGCAGATTACATGTAAAGTCGCCGCTACGTCAATGCGAGTCACAGTGTTTATTGGGAAGTTAATATACTTGTAAACATAGTATAACTTTTAAACACGTCTCACCGAACTTTTCGACAAATTTCATTCAAAGTTAGGTTGCATATATATTCAAACTTCGCTTACCGTTATTAAAATGATAAATCTTTTCTGACATTTTTACATGTTTACCTCTATTACTCTATTTTCAGTCATGTTCAGTCATAACCGATTAATATTTTTTTTCGGAATATTTTGTCTTCGAAAACTGTTTTCGAAATGATAAAAGTTCAAACGCTGAAACTAGAATTAATTAAAATGAATGAGATTTTACATTAAGCAGACCTACAACTTGTATTTTTTAATGTATTAGCAAATTAAGTATTTTATGAACTCTGACAAATGTATCACTCTTTTCTTACTCGATTGATAACTTTTCAATTCACGGGACAGAAACATTAGTTTTGGATAAATCGTTTTAAACGCATCTCTACAAATGTATTTGATATGATTTGATACATTGTATTTGATAATGTATTTGATACATTTGTAGAGATGTTTTATTTGTAGAGATGAGAGGCAATATCAACAAAAAGATCAATTCCATCATTTCTACAATTAATGTTGAATTTTAATTGAACTATACACTATCATCACAAAGAAGAAATCTCCCAAATTAATTTCACTGTTCGCTAAAATCCCTTTAATCAACCAGACCTTTTATTCCAGAACATGTTCCACAACGTATCCTACATTTCCTCGCGAAAACCGTCCACCACTCCCAATCACCATATCGTTCTTTCCTCCATTCTCCTCAATTAATTTGATCCCGCATTTCGACATCAAGCCAGCGAAATTCTTCCCCCGGCTTGCACTGTCCAGAATATTACCCCTGGAACACGCAAGACCCGGTCTCGCAAGACCCATCGCTCTGTTTCAATCGAAATAAACCACCACTCGCTCGTTTCCGCACCCGTTAGACGTTGTCCGCGTAATACCCTCGCAGCATTTGAATCAATTAGAGCCCAGGGCTCTTAACCACCGCCCCACACCGAATTACAAACGAGCGGCGGAATTAAGGGGGTTCGCGCCGCGAGGAAAGCCGCGCCGGAAGTGTCCGAATCGGTACAGAAGACGGGCCCGCGGCGTCGGATCACTTAAATTCCAATCAGCGCCGAAATTGTACTTGATGGCCTCGGATTACCGCGACGACGGCTTTTTCGGCCAATTTCACGGCAGTGGCTGGCTTTGATTGGCTGCGGCCCGGATCGTTATAACGGCCGCAGGTAGGGGGCGCCACTTGCCAGCCGCGCGCCAATTCCGCCGGGCGCCACTCAATATCGCGTTCATTTGTCAGAAAAAGTTGTTTTCCCGCATTACGGGATTGGTCTCGCTCCTAATTTTCACTTATCTTGGAAATTGGCTGCTATCGATTATGGCACCCTCCCGGCCCGCCCAATCTGGCCTTATCCCGCGCGCAGTCAATCCGCCGATAAAATGATTAAGCCGCGGATAAAGATACCCGGCGCTGGCGGGGTTCGCCCCGAGCATTCCTCTTTCTGTCCGGCGATTTTTCAGCGCCATTGTCTGAGGCAAGTCGCACCCGATGACCACTTTTTCGCGGCCGAGGAGCCGGCGAGTTATCGATTCCGGGGCAATCTTGTTTACTCGGTTGATCGCGGAACAACGGCGCTTCGATTGACTGCCGGATGTCGCCAAACGCGTCTGGGGCCGGTCACTCTCGGAGGAGCGATTTTTCGGACGGCACTCGGGGAAATTGCAGGCAAAGTTCATCGATAATTCAACGTTCATCGGCGAACGAGGACGTGTCTTTTGGTTTAATTTTGCGAGACTGAGAGCGACGCGCGGTTCAGCGTTGCGCGCAATATTAACGATCTGTGTTTCCGTAATAGGATTTCATATATCCGGGAGCGACGGGCGGGGCGGGGGTACAAAAAGTTGCCGGCCCGACGGCGCATACCAAGGAGCCGGAAAGCCCTTGCTCGAAAGAAGTTGCCGAAACTTCGCGTCATTTCGCAGCTACTTTGTCGCGGCGCCGAGGTCTCCAATGAATAATAGCTGGGCGCGGTTAAAAATCAATTCCGCCAGTGTCGGCTGCGCTAACGCGAAAATCAGGAGCGAAAGAGCTTTGGACGATGAATTTTTATGCTCTTGGGATGTTTGATTCGTGATTGAGATAGTGGAGTAGAAGTTCTTGATTGCCTCGCTTAATTTTCAGCTAACTGAAAACTGTTTCAGTTGACGTTTACTTTGGAATATTATTCTGAAGTTCGGATTGATCAAGAGTCAAGAACATATCCGATGAATTCTCTTCAGTGAATTTTAACTCGAATAGATAATGTTGAATATTGTCCTTGAAAGGTCTTATTTGTCAAGATTAAGTGTCCATTCGTATTGCACAATCTGGATCGACTAAAACTAGACAATGTTATCACCAACTGCAGAGACAAATCGTGATTGGCAATGATCACCTCGTAGGCCTATCCATTGTCTCAGTAAATATTGTCTCTACACAGTAACAAATTCGGAGTTACATGGGTGTCACGGGAGTTAAATATCAACTCAAAATTGAGTGTCAGCAGGTCCACTCTTTAACGGTGTGATAAAGCGGTGTCAATCTAACGGAGTTGATTGTGAGTTAAAGTGTAACTTTAGAAAGTTACACTGTTAGAGACAAACATCAACACCGCAAAGTGTGACTTTAGGTAATAACTCGCAAGATTCATGTAACACTGTTTTGGGAGTTAAAATAACTCCATTACAGTGTCAATATTCACTCCGTTACCTATTACACTCACTCCGTAGCCTCAGACTCCTCTAATTTTTTACTGTGAACTCTTCCATTCACTTCCCAATTGGCAAACTCCAACCATCCTCCAAACCATCAGACAATTTCCTGAAAAACACCTTCCAAAACAACGTCACTTCTTCAGGATCTTCAACGTCTTACACTATGAAACTGTTCATACCGTCCGTTTTCAATAATGCCTTGCTTCTTCACAAAAACGCGCTGTCGAGACGAGTCTCCGAACAATGTTGCCCGAGATTGACAGCGGGGAGGAAGTTTTGACGGCGCGACGCAAAAATGGACAGGAAGCGTGGCCTCGAAGGATCAATGGAAGACAGACAGACGAAACACAGGAGCAGAGAATAGCCCGGGGCAGCGCACATTGTAGCAGCCACAGTCATTACTGCGCCTTTACTCGACTCCGGACCTATTCAAGCGTCGCGACTTCGGTGGCATTATTTAATGATATTGTTGTTCCGACTCCGTAAAAACTACCGAAGAACTTCACTGGGGACCGACAGAGGTGGCATTTGCGATGCGCATATGATAAATGCGGCCGCGAGCTGTTTCGGGCTGAGGGTGCCACTGAGCCGGATCTCCGAGCAAGTGTAAACAATAAAAGTGTGCTGATGCACGGGGAAAAACTTTTTCAGCTCCCCGTCAGGTCGCTGTACACGGCGCTGCCAAGAGGATGGGTATTTTTCTTTCACATCTTCTCCTTTTTTCAAATATTTATCATTGCACCATCCGTGTTGTTCGGAGTGCAAACTGAATTGTTCGAAGAACTGGGAAAAGTAGATGGTATAGGGAGGGGAAGGTGGAGTTTTATGGAAGGAACATCAAATAAGATTTTTCTAAATTTACGTCCAGAAAGTTCATAAAGTTAACTGCTCTATGGACCAGCATCTTTTCCCATTAGTCTTTCTATACATTTTCCATTCAATCGACATTAAATATTCATCAGTCCTAGTTGAATCTAATAGGATTTTTAAATATGGCAATTATTTTCTGAGTGTGGCAACTCTACTTCCAAACTGAAACACCTTCCCCCATAACCCTCCACTCATCTACAACCTCATCAAACCCCCATCTTAATCACATCCCATCATTACCATCAACCATCGCCTCAATCTCTTCTCCCCATGGTTTAATTATCATCCCGATAACAATGATCAAACTCCCGGCAAACATTTGCGCGGTGTGCCGACGACTTGTGACTGTCAAAATTGCGCGGGGATAATTTGCAGGCAGCAGCTGTCGTGAGCCCAGTCTCGCGCAGCCCACGGTTTACCTGAACCGCGCGTCTCGAGACATGCCGGGTAATCCCGTGTAAATAATTACGCGGGCGTTCGCGCCGACAAACACTTGCTCGGCAATTACCGGGACGACTCGGGACGGCCTAACGACACCCCGGAAGCCCGTGTCTGCTCCTTCCACGGGGCAGATCCGACAACGTCAATTCGCAATTAAATTTATCATTCACGCGCGTCGCCCGGACCTGACTACATCAATGCAATCCACCCTGTAATAATCCCGGACCCACATCAATTAACCTCTTATCTCATTGGGGAAACAGTTTGGTGGTGGGGGAGATAACATAGTCCGGGAAGCAAGGTGCGCCATCTGTACGTCGAGTTACTGCCAGAAAATGGCGCAATAAAACGGTTGTATTCAATTTTTGAATTGGCAACACCATGCAGGGAATGAAGGGACGGTATAAGAACAAAGTTTTTGTTCATTAATTTCATTAATATATTGATGTCGATGTAGAAGAGCACTTCCACGGAGATCACAAAATATTACGAATATGTGAATTTGATTGCATTAAGATATTTATTTTTTTGGGAAAAGAAGGTAGGTTCTGTGGAGATTCTGAACAGGATTTTCACCAATTTTTATTACCATCTCATATAACAAGAATAATACAGAATTAGGAAGAAATGATTACCAAGACAGTCGATAACGTAGCTGGCCTTATCCGCAGCATCCTCTTAAGCCCATCTCCAAATCCCCCGTCCCAAATATTTGATCGCCCGCGATATCGTCCATAATTTGTATACGCGAACCCGGCGCTATTTGTGCAGCTGTCGGCGGATCCGCGGCATCCCGCACGGAGGGTGGCCGGAGGGTTCGCCGATAACTCGATACAAAGCCTTTGCAATTCGTAGATCGGCAAGTCGCAAACTCTCGGCTCGGATCCGAAGGGTCTCCGGAATGCGCGCGGAGACGTCGCCGAGCGTCTCGCAACTACGGCCCAAGGTAGCGGAAACTTCTAAAATCAATTAGCAACCCCTTAGACGCGGCGTTTCAAGTAAACCCGCGGAGGGAGGGGGGCTTTTGGAGGGTCGGCGTTTATACTAATAGACGAGCCGACGGCACAATCACGGCTTGTTCTTGCCGATTACACGTACGTACGGCGTAACCCTTTCGTCGCAGGCGCAGATCCGCACTCAGTGTGCCCGGGAGCTCACGAGATTATCGCGCGATGATTTAAACGGGAGTCGCGCAGGGAGGAGGACGATTATTGGGAGATCGCAAATTTTAATTGCTGGGATGAAAATATCGGAGGGTGTTTGATGGGAGGAAGGAAGGGAAAGGGAAGAAAGTTACTGTTTGGTGAAAAAATTCTGGATGGAAGGGATGGGGGGATGTTGTAACTAGGGATGGGCAAGACGTTTGCAACGATTAAATTCACACGAATTTGGGGTCGAAAAATTTTTTTTTCAGTTGAGGTAAATAAAAAACCGAATAGGTTTTAAAACTTAAAAATGAATGCCAAAACACAATTTTCAACATCCCCCGCCCTAATTTTGGTTAACCACTCCGTTTGCATAGGCTAAAATATACTTCGACTGAGTAATCCAGATAATCAAATCCCGTTTACATCCCCTTAATTAAAAATGTACCTCATAAATTTTGCATTAAAACCACCTCCAAAGTGTGTAGATGAATGGGTACCAATCCGCGAATTCATAATACACTGGGAAAAATAATCTGTTAATTTGACATAAAAATCTGTTGAGTTAACCGACTTTTGGAGCAGTGGTTAACTCAACAACGTTTAGGATTGGACTGACCTGGCACTTCAACACGGCAAGAGCTAATAAGAAAAAAGAAATTTCACCTTTGAAACGTTGGATAAATTTGGGGCATTTAAAAAGGACTAGTTTTTCCTCTACAAACTTACCCATGTTTCGTTCCTCCCGACACCAACCTCTGAAGTGACAGCTGCGTTTGACAGTTTTTTCGAATTGAACACTGACTATAATGCGGTTCGAACATCGGAACAATGTTGGATCAACAAAGTCATGCCAACTACGTTTTTGATGTAGAATTGAACGCGGCATTTTTCCCAGTGTAACAAGCGAAATTGAGATATTCAACCCCGACTGCGAAAATGTACTGTCGGAAATATACTTCGGTCAAGTGAATCGCATTTTTCGATCCCCGTTTTCACTCCCTAAATTAAAAATGTACCTTGTAGACTTTGCACTAAAACAACCCTCAAAGTGTGTAGATGAAGGGGTAACAACCCCCCAAAGTCATAATTACAAGCGAAATCGAGATATTCACCCCCGAAAGTGAAAATGAATTGACGGAAATATACTTCTAAAGAGTGATTCGAATTTCTCGATCGCCGTTTTCACCCCCTAAATTAAAAATGTACCTCGTAGACTTTGCACTAAAACAACCTTCAAAGTGTGTAGATGAAGGGGTAACAACCCCCAAAGTCATAATTATAACCGAATTTGAGATATTCACCCGCGAATGCGAAAATGTACTGACGGAAATATACTTCGACCGAGTAAACCAGATAATCAATTCCCATTTTCATCCCCTAAATTAAAAATGTACCTCGTAAACTTTGCACTAAAACTACCCTCAAAGTGTGTAGATTCAGGGGTACCAACCCCCAAAGTCATAATTACAAGCGAAATTGAGATATTCTACCCCGAGTGCGTAAATGTACTGTCGGAAACATGCTTCGAACGAGCGAATATCTGGTTAAAATGATTTTTCATTTTTACTAAATTGAAAGGATTGCTAAAATGAGTAATGTATGTGCAGAAATGGAAACAATTGTATAATACATTTTTCCGCTTTATATCTTTAATTATTACAGCTTGTCAACGATAAACAATTTTATAATTTAAAAAATTGTTAACTTAACGAAGTTCAATGTTTTAAAAAGTCTAAAATGAATAAATTTAACCTGTTGACAATTGATTTTTTGTTTACTCTAAAGAGAATGCTTACGTACAATTAAAATGTTTGTGTAAAAGATATATCATTTAAAATGAATTCCATATTTTATTATTTATTTCATATAGAAGTGTGAAACGTTCGTATTGGTTCTCAATTTTAAACACGAAAATCGAAAATCGAATTATGCATAGTATATTCACTTTTCCTCAACAGCTCTCCCTCCTCCCCCTCGCGCCAGCCCATTGTTGCAGCGTTGTTCTCTGGAGCTGAGAGTTCGCTAGATACCTAGCGTCACTGCATGTTTACAAACATGCGCTTGCTAGTCTTTAGGAGAAATTTGAATCAATGCATGAAGAATAAACGTTTGTATATTGTTTAATATTATGCAATCTCATTTGTACTTAATGAATACATTTGACAATATCGATTATTGTCAGCATATATTAAACAATTGAATAACGAGAGTTTTGCGCGATTTTTTCGAAAATCGTACGAAGTCACACTGAAAAAAATTGTTAGAAAATCCTTTGACGCTAAGAAGATTCCACTCATAATGAGAATATTCCACTTGTTAGAAGAATATTCCTGTAATTATAAGAATAATCTTCTAATTATCAGAGGATTGTTTTTTAGCACATGAAATCGCTAAAAAAAATTTTCGAAAATTCTATGTTATAAAAGATAACAATGCGCATTTTTTCTTCCTTTAACATTTTTTGTCACAACTATTTATTATGCAACTGGTAAAAACCTGATTTTTATTAAATAAAAATCAGCTTTTTACCAGTTGCATAATAAACAAAAAATCAATACATTTTCGCATTCGGGGTGAATGTCTCAATTTCGCTTGTCGTTATGACTTTGTGGGTTGGTACCCCTGAATCTACACACTTTGAAGGTAGTTTTAGTGCAAAGTTTACGAGGTACATTTTTAATTTAGGGCTGAAAATGGGAATTGATTATCTGGTTTACTCGGCCGACGTATACTTTAGCTTATGCTAACGGGGTGGATACCCAAAATTGGGACGGGGATGTTGAAAATTGTGTTTTGGCATTCATTTTTAAGTTTTAAAACGTATTCTGGCTTTTATTTACCTGAACTGAAAAAAAATGTTTCGACCCCAGATTCGTGTGAATTTAATCGTTGCAAACCTTTTGCACATTGACTAAAGAGGGGATACAACAATCGATGTATTATGGGAAAGTGGCGATGGGTTAGATGGCTTAAACTATATTATTTTTATTATATGTTTCTCAAAGAGGAATTACCGTATAAGGCTCAGAATTACCATATAATCCTTAAAATTCGTCTGTCAAAGAGGAATTACCGTCGAGAATTGAGAAATGAATATTAAGTAAATATAGAATTTTGTTAAATTTGATTTAAATCACTTAAACATTTTGTCTGAGGGAAGAGTATCGAATGGAAATGCTGAAAAGAGAAATGGTCATTTTTCCTAATGGAAAAAATAGAGGAATGGTGTAAACAGAGCAGTATTAATTATAATTTGATTATTGTAGTTGTGCATCTTAATGTCAATTAACTACAATTATTTAATACATTGATTCAGACACAATTATACATGACAAGCCATTGGAATGAACAAAAGTAACCATATGCCAATCGCCAATCAGGTTAATTGAGTTTTGTTCAGTGGAACTTGTTATCAGCGAGAACCTGATTAGTTATGTGTATCGAATACCAATTAAAATAAGGCTGAATCGTATAGAATTATTGAATCAATGCTTAAACATTGTTTGAGAGATGATTCAGACAACGTTTCCCATACAGAACGGAAGTTTAGAAAAGGTTAGAATGTCGCTTAGAGAAGGTAGAAAAATGGTTTAGTAAACGTTACTTCGGAAGTATATAATAAAAAAAAAAAAAAAAGATAT
>JABFPB010001741.1:0-23479 GCA_022817645.1 Ceratoteleas bidentatus
TAGCGGGACGCCGAGCGCAGGTAGTCTGGGTCCGGCTGACCTCTATATTGGCGCTATTGACGCGCAAGGCCGGACTATTTTTCCGGGAGACTCGAACTTTTCTCGGATCGTGGTCAAAAGTCACGGGACAATGAGCAAATGGGTCGGAAGTCATAATTTAGGTCCAATATGTAGATGGCGTGCGGCTTAATGACCTGCTGTCATAAATGGCAGAAGGCTACAGCGAAAAAACGTCGACATTTCAATGACAATGACGGATTCTGCTTGGACTCTGCGGAGCCTCGTGAAATATGACGACGCGGACGACTTTTTTTGTGATCCCATTTCGTCCGCTGCGACGGAGAAAGTATTTCGGCCAGGAATTGTCTCGCGATTATGAGTCGCAGACTTTCCACAGTCCCTGCGTAGCGCGAAACGGCGACTTTTCGACGAAGAGAGGAAGCGCGCTGCGAATCCTCTCTGATTCATAACCATAAACACAATTAAGCGCGATTTATTAGCGCAATTAACGTGCGCGCTCCTCGCATCGTAACGGCTATATTTCTTGCGCGGCTGAAAACGTTTCATTCGCCAATATACTTCTCCATGCTAATATCTCACCGGGGGAAGAATCAGATAAGTGTAGCGGCGAGGCTAAGACAAAGAGAGGAACGATCGGAGGGAACATAATGCGGAGGAAGAAGCGGCGAAGAGGAAATAGCACGTGGCGCCGCGGGATTGGCTCGCACCTGTTTCCTCGGACCGCCCCTCTCCTCCAACCCCGTGCTTTCCGCGTGTTGGTGCGCTACGTACGTGCGAACGGGCCGCCGGACTTTCACGAATTAGCCGAATTGCGCTGCGGAAGTTTGCACCACCCCCACCTGCCGCAACTGAAAAAACTGTTTCGTTAAGGACAGACAACCATCATTTGCTAACCTAAAAGGGTCTCCAATAGTCAATACATTGTTTGCATTTGACAACGATCGCGACTATGTTTGACGACGAGTTGGATTGTACTGACCATCACGTTGTCTAAGCGAAAATCGTCCCCAAAGAACGAGACTGTTGACTATCTCAGACAATCTCCGTTGTCTGTCTGCCTGAACTGTCTGAAAGATTGTCACCGTTAGTCAAATGCACTGTCTCGAGATGGCGATGAGGTCGTCCTCGTTGATCGATATCAGTCGATAACCTTCTATCGATATCGGTCGATAACCTCCATAATTCGTCGCGATTCATGTAGGTAAAGGCCGCAACGCGTGATCCTGTGATTTTAAATATATGTATTTTTCTTTTCGTAGAGAACCTAACAATGTGATTGTCTACTTCAGCTCATTTCAATTCAAACAACGTGATTGTCAACTGTACACTATTAATTCTTCTGTACCTATGTTACTACCTTACATTGTCTGGAACAGTCGTCTAAAATAGTCTATTTTAGACGAGTCGTTTTTTCAGTGCGCTAAGGGAACAGAGGAAGGAATTTTGAAAGACGTTTCCGACGAATTTGCAAATGATCCGAGCGAGCGCCGGCAGATTGGCGGAGGGAACCTATTTCGGCTGGAATTGCGTGGAGGGATCCATTACCGTGCGCGGCAACATTTGATTTTCGGATCGCGGAAATTGCGCCCGCGCTTCTGCGTTGCATATTTCATTCGCAAGATGGAGGCTCCCGCTATGCGCCACCATTACAATTTCTGCAATACCCGTGATGCCTCACGCTCGAGCACCGAGGGAATTCCCTGATTCGTGCGATCTTACATACCGCGATCCTAGATTGCATTGTGATAATTATTGCGCTAATTACCGCGCCGTGCTTATACTTAGTTGGAAAAAGGGGCGACACGGTTTTGAATATCAGGCGCATACGCAATCATTTTGTAAAACATCGCGACGTGAACGCGCCGAGCCCCGCCGCCCACGACCCGTATTAATGAAGTTCGTTTCGGGAACAATTATTCTCGCCAGATAAGAGTTTCTTTTGTCGAAACGTTTTGTACCGCGCGTACGCCTATCTGATTGAAATGATTTACTCGGCTTTTTGCAAGCGGCTTTTCGCCGGGAAAATTTATCGCCCGGCATTTTTATTCCGCCGTGCAATTTTATCGCGCATTTTCATCGGCGGTTCCGCGTTCTGACCCGGCCAATTTCGGGCTCCGATTTTTATCCGCACGTTAGTCAAATTAAAAAAAAATTCCAGCGGAGTTGACTAAAGTGGAACTTGATCACAATCTGGATTCACTGGAGGTTGTTTTCGCTATAGCAAGTTTGATGGAAGTCTAAAAAGAATCTAGAGAGTCTAGTAACAGTCTGTAGAGAGTGGAGAAATAATTCACAGTTTGACAATATTCTGTATAAAATCTAGTATTAGTCTGGAAACAGCTTGGAAACAATTTAGAGACAACCTAGTAGTAGCTTGGACATAGTACAGCAACAGTTTTCCTATCAGCACATACTATTAAATAATATTCTGGAACTATTATTGGAATATAACAATACCCCAGGTATTTCTTATGTTATGCCCTGTTAAAGTTTGGATATAGTTTGAAGAATTTCCACGTGGTCTTTCAATAGTCTGGAAAGGAAAGTCTAGATATTTTACCAAATTTAGCTGTCGTATGTAGAATTTACCTAAGTTAGGCAAATATTTAGTTACTATAAGCCAGCATTTCTTTCCATTCAACCTATCAATGTTTTGGACATACACTGAATAATGAAGCTGTCTGTATTCTTCAATCATTTGTCTAATCTAGAACATTTTCGTCGATTTTAGACAATGCATTGTCTGATTCAGGCAAAAACTGTCTAATTTAGACAATATCGCTTCTGTATTTTTTTCAATATAGTTCAGCAAGTGTGTACACTTTGATGACATTCCACATAGTTTGGAAAGAAGCTAGCAACAGTCCAGAGTATTCTAGCATGACTCTGAGTAAAGTCCAGCAACAGTCTGGACAAAGTCTAGGAACATTTCAAATGGCGTCTGACAACAGCTTCATCGCGTGCATATAGCAAAACGATGTTTTTCACGCGTGTTCGCGTCGACGGAAATTTTGCGTCGCGTCGCATCGTGCCACCAGACGGTGTAAGTGCGGGTCGTTCTCGTCGCGGGGTTTCAAGCCAAAAGTGTCCGTTAAAATTTGTCATTAAGAACGTCTGTCGGGAATGCGCATTAGCCGGCGCAGACGGGCCGATTTATGGTCGCGTATGACACAAATATGTTTTAAATAGGAATTAATTGTAGCGCACGGCCGTTTTTAGGCAAACGCCGTCTGCGCCGCTCGGGTTGGTCTATTTTTGCGTCGATCGAGTGGAACGTTTGGTGTCTGCCGTCACGTGTGTGCGAACTCGTTTGCCCGCGGCTGCATTATTAGATATTCTGGCGACAATCCTAAAAGATTTCGATAACGCGCCGGGTTTGTCACTGCCAAGTGTCTGGATGCTCGATTTAACGTCACCGGGCGAAATGACGTCGCGCAGGGAAAAAAGGACCGATTGTTTTGTGCGCACATATAGAGTCGCGCGCATTGTCTCGCGGCTCGAAATTAGCGTAATTATCGGTAATTAAGTTGCAGAATCGGTAACGAGACTTACCGATTTCATAACTTAATGAGCGACGAACAATACGCTTGGATTCATTATTCCCTGCGACGGTTTTGCAGGTGTAACGGTGGATCGATGCGGACGGGAAAAAGCGGATTTTACATTGTGGACCGTCGTCTCCGCAAACATTACGCGCGCTTACTTTGCCCGATCAAACTGTCGACGACGTTTTGACGTCCTTAACGTTCATTAACCTCGGGCTCAAATATTTGACATCGCGGTGGAACGTTCGATTGCAAAGGCAGGGGTCAAATTTGTCTGATTATTTCGTTCCAGTTTCGTCCAGTTTCCCGATATCATCCTGTTAAAAATTACGTATTAAAACATTTTGAATCATTGAAATGTATTATGTGTTACATATTCAGTTGTATTCAGACAATTACGAAGGTACGAAATAAAAGTTAAATTTTCGTTGAAAAAAAGTTCTCAAACAGGACTCGATCTCAGACCCTCGAAGTTCTAAGTCGAGTACCTTAACCCCTCGGCCATGAAGACTTCTGACTTCAACTGTATTGTTTAAAATATCACTTACATGTCAGATTCATAATGAGTATTCTTTATACGACAGTTACAGGCAGAAGTCTTTGCGGTCGAGTGGTTAAGATACTCAACTTGGAACTTCGAGGGTCTGAGTTCAAGTCCTGCTTGGGACCTTTTTTTCAATGAAAATTCAACTTCTATTTCGTGTTCATATGTGTGAATACGTCTGTACATATAACGTTTCCCAATATTTCAATACATTTCAACACTTTTTCATACGTCATTTTTAAAAGGGAAGAACAGGTCGAAATCGCGGACAAAAATGGAAAATTTGCCGGCAAGAATGCCTCAATCCGGGTCTTTGAAGGCCTCGCAATCGTCGGCTTATCGCGCGACTCGGCCGGTATCATTTAAAACCGCTGTCCGTAATTTGTCGGAAATAATTCTATTGTTGGCAAGAATCGGCGAACAGGGAAAAATGGGCTTGCGGAACAGCGCGTTCGAGGCTCGAGGTCCGTGCGCCGGTGGGTTCGGCGCGGATTTACAGTGCCGTATCTTATCGGGCGCGAGACGGCAACAGGGTCGGGGAGCGTTTATTTATTTGCAAATGAATAAATAAGGTCGATCGATGCTCGGTACAAGTCGTCGCTCGGATACCGACATCGGAAGTATCCGACGCCGGTGCGTACCTGTATCGTTATGGCGCTTGTTGCCCGTACGTGGGGAGAAATGGCGGCCGTGTCATACGCGCGGCCCTTATCTCGGCGGCGCAGGGGAGAATCATGATCTCACCTCGCAGCAAAGCCCGTCCGATACCCGATCGCCAAGCCATACAACGCCGTATAAGAGGGTTTTAATGTTCGACCCGCGCCGATATTTATCGTCATTCGCGCGCGCCAAAGACGTCCGTGTCGAATCCGTCGAATTCGCGCGAATAATCGTTATCGCGCGAGTGTGGTCTCGCGCGCACGAGCAATTGCGTTTTCGTCGGACGCACGTGGGAAAATCTCCGCGGATTGATCATCTTATCGCAACACTTGGCTCCGTGTCGCGTCCCGAGGGAACACGCGTTTTGCGCGAAATAGGGCGGAAAGAGGTCGACGAGGTGGGATTTGCAGCGCTTCTTCGCGGAGGGAAAAAATGCATCAAAAAGTGCTATATTTTATAGTAATTCGAGGACGAAGCTTCCAAAAGAGTATAAACTACTATATTTTGTAGTAAATTGTGATAAATTCCTAGTAAAAACTGCTTTCACGCAAGGTCAATGCTTCGAATGTCAACAGTGTCGGCGGTGAAGGTCCCTGGCTGTAAACCTCAAGATCGCGGGTTCGAGACTCTGTGTGGAAAATGTTTTTTTTAAGAAATAGAATTTTCGTTTACTATAAAAATGTAGTAATTTCAACTAAAAATAATACGAGAAAATTATGAGAAATACATGTACGAAATACTAAGATAGGAATCTTCGTCCTCGGAATGCTATATAACATAGTAATAATCATAATATATTTTATAATTAACATAATTTTTCTTCATATAACTAGATTACTTAAAAATAATGTTATGCAGAATAATGCAAGTCTGAAAACAAATCACCGATCCAAGATTCGGGAAACTTCTGAGAGAGAAGTCCATATTTTTGCAGCGAATCCTTAATGAATTGTAAATGGTGCGAATCTGAAGGCAAAGTGTTCTAATCTGGCATCGACGACAGCGATACGGGGCGATTAGTGTCCGCGTACTTTTCGTATCGAGCGTTTGATCGGCGATTATAAAAGCGAGCATTGCGACACGAAGAAGTCGCTTATTAAGGGGGCCCCGAGGGCAGATCGTTTTTTATGGTGCCTTTCCGTGTTGCGCGCTCCCCCGCCCCCACGCACCCGCCCGATGACGTTTTACGACGACAACTGAGAACCGAGACGTAATAATCGTAATAATCATCACGGCAATAAGGCAGACAGCCGCGGCGGGGATAAAGTGGCAAGGTGGAGGAGACCGCCAAAGGCGAGAAACTGAGCGAGAAAGGGACGTATGTGTACATATGTATATTACCCTATTTACGGCGTACGTGTATATAACTGCCGCATAAGTGATAGCGTGCGAGCACGCGCGTTATGACTGTCGAGTAACTTTACGGCAAATTATTATTTTCAATGCTCGAGGGATCGGCCGATGCACGCATTGGCGATTTTACTAGACTCTTTCTCCATCGTTTTACACACTCACTTGGAAATATTTTACAAGATCTGTATTGTTCTTATTATTCGTCATTTTTAATTGTCAATTTTTAAGCTACATGTGATGTACCGATTTTTCTCTTCCATTTTCTTCCATTTTTCTTTTTATGGAATATTATGTTTGTTCATCTACAAATTTAGTCGATTATCTGCAAAAAATATACATGTGCCATGTATACAGTGTTTTTATGATAGCAGGTGTTTCATGGGTGTTTCATTTTGAGACACTGAAACATCTCTGGTGTTTCTTCTGGGTAAAATTGTTTTATTTTGAGATACTTTTTTGTCTGCCATATCAAAATGTTTCAAAATGAGGCTCTTGTTTTTGCAGTGTGCCATTGTACATGTATATTTATATATCCTAATTTCATCTTATATATAAAAACGTTGCAGCATTTATGAGCCATACATTGTTTTATTAAGTTCCTGTATGGAAATTCTAGATCGATGATAGAGGATGAAAACATAAGACAATAAGATACATTTGGACATTTCATAATTTTAACATTTTACCATTTACGGGCCATCTAGTTTTCACTTTTACTACAGTTTTTTCTACGAGAAAAACTGTCTTTTCCAAACGACCGCGGGGGTGTCGCGATCTCGAAAAAGTCGAACATTTACGCGTCGGCACCTAATTTTAGTGCGACCTGTAAATTCGCCTGTGTATTGTTCCAACTCTCATAAACGTGGCAGCCCGTTTACGACGGACCTACAGATCGCACAATTAAACCATCTCTGCAGGCCGTCTTGCGGTTATGGTATTGCTCGGGCCATTATATAGATTTCGCCGGGGAACTCTATCGCGCGAGTGCAGCGTGAAAATAGACGTCCCGAGATGGAAGTGCGAACGGAAACTTCTTGTACGCGCGATCGCGGACAATTGCGATTGCGCGTTCACAAAGTATGAAACCGTGTTTGCACAATCGATCGCGGCAAAGTGCCCGATAACGGTCCATCGGCACGCCGATTCGATCGGCTCTCGAGTGCCGATTGTCGGCCGATCGCGCGATTGTTCATTGTCGAAAATCGATCAACGTCGGCGCTGATTAATGGCGATCGGAACGTTGTGTTGTTTATTTCGGGCGAAATGAAATCGGACACAATGTGCCGATTTCGGGCTCCCCGATCGGACGTTAATTGTCACCCATTGTCGGTCTAATCGGGAGCGCGCGTTCTCTGAAAAGCGACGACTTACTCGGCGACGCCGCAGCGGCCGGCCGATTGTATCGATGATCGCATAATGTCATCGCGGCCGGACAATGACCGTAAAATCGTAAACGTGTGGGCGTTGGCCGGTCCTCGAGGGTGCACGAGAAAAGGCGTCACGCGTGCACGCCGGCCGTTATCCCATTTTCTGCGTTCTTGTAAAATCGGGGCTTTTAAGCGGCGCACAAGGTGCGTCCCCGGCACGCGTACAGATGGCAAAACAATCGGCGCGGAGAAAAAGATTGTGTTGTTGCAATCAAACGATTTGGTGACAGCGAAATGATTGATTGCCCTGCAAAAAATATCGGATAGAAAGGAATAGAAAAGAATTGGACATTTTGAGTTCTTTTGAGTCATTTTGAATACTGAACCGGAATTCTTCGTTAGGAATAAAAATGGATTCGTTTTTAAAAATGAATTCCTGAGGCCTAATTCTTAACTCTGGTGCTGTTAGACATAACCTGGAAATTGTTCAATAACCCGCAAAAAGAATTCACTTGATTTTTGCCTATTCTTTTCTATTCAGTGTTTTTTGCAGGGTGCAGCAACCAACTTTTTAGGTTAGGTTCACCAAATGTCCGGTTTATCACAGCTAAAAAATTGGGTTAACTCTTTTGATGATTCTAACGAAACGGTTTGGTTTTGATAAAGAAATCAAATAAATTTTCACGTTAAAAGTTAATTCGCCCATTCGAGTCTGTCAGGTTTTAAGGTTACGTTTTAAACTCTTTTCGGATCGCGCGCCACCTGGTAATCACTGTTTGAAATTATTTGGTTAATGAACCAAATAATTCGATTAATTACAAAAATCAAATTACTAAAACCAAAATTTGGTTGCCACAACCAAAAATTTTTCCATCTGCACATTTTCACGCCCGATACACGTATATTTAGAAGCGGATGCGCCGATGTAAGCCAACTGGACGGCGTTACATCGACGGCTCGAGAATGGCACTTTTCGTTCAAAATCCCGGGCAACTGTCGCCGTATTTTTAATTCCACTTCCGTCGCATTTATATCCTTCACTGTCCGAAACCTGGCGATTTTATAATTGAGAAATGCGAATCGCACCTCGGCTTTCCTTTTAACCTCCTATTTCGGCCGCGCTGATTTTTTGAATGGAAAAAACTCTTCGCGCGGATCGATCGCCAATTCCGTTTCCAGCAATTCGGCCGCCCGAGATCCTCCGAACTCCGACAAAGCCGAGACCCGCTATAAATTTCGATAAAGCGCAGCCCGATATTGCGAATATAAATTGCCGGCAGAGTGCGGGGCTGGATACTTGGCCGGGCATAATGGTGAAAAGAGCCTCATCAATGGGAAATTGGCGATGCTGCGTGCTTCTAATGGACAAAGCCCGACGTCACAGCCAGCTGCCTGAGATACAGGCGACAAAATATATTATATATACGCGTGCACGGTTGTGCCCGGCGTTTATAAAAATGTTGATCTTTATGTGGACGAGCGGACACCCCCGCAGCTGGCGCACTCTTTAACTTGCGCCAGAGTGACCAGCGGTCGCCCACACGGCGCGCGACGATCGCCCGGACCTATTATATACGGGCGTCGGGCCGGTAAACCACGCGAGCGACTTAATCTCGCCGCTCAGCCGCTCGTCGCCGGCGTCATAAATGTTCGCGCCGCGGCGCGAATTCTTCTTCAATTCGCAGCTCGTACATCGCGCGCCGGACGACACGCTAATACAATGTTATAATGGGCGCGAGATACAACGCGCGAAATATGTACGACGGCTGAAATATTCGACGATAATACAGTTAGAGAAACGGCGTGTTCGCCGGCTAAAAGTGCTTTGATTTACGCGGGACACTGTTGTGAGGTACATGGTGGAAAACCGAGTTTTCGATTGAAAAAAGTGAGATGAGTTGGGTTTTAGGTCGGGATATGAAGATGGCCTACTGAAAAAAATGTGTTAGATTTAATATTAGAAATAATATTAAATTTAATATTAAATTTAATATGAAATCTCGTATACAAAACTGATACCCTATTTAACATGAAATTTAATTTGAAAAATAATATTAGATTTAATCTAAATTTTGCATGTATTCGTCGGGATTCAGGTATGCTCTTTAATATGAAAACTAATATTAGATTTAATATAACTTTTAACGTGAAAATTAACATTAAATCTATTATGGAATATTTTAAGAAATGTTATTTTAAGTCGTGGCGCCAATGAGATTAGATTTCATGTTAAATAGGGTATCAATTTTGTATATGAGATTTCATATTAAATTTAATATTAAATGTAATATTAAAGTTTTTCAGTAGGGTAGGATGATTCTGTATGAAGATCCAGCAAAAAATATTGAATAGAAAAAAATGACCAAATTTAATTGATTTCCAAAATGGCACACGGAGAAAAACAGTTCGTGAAGACAGCCGCAATGTGGTAACTATTACCACAATCGATGGTAACATGGTGGACAGCTGTGCAGTGTACTAAAATTTACCACAATTGTGGTGAATCCTATCACAATCGTGGTAAATTTAATCGCAAAATATGGTTCAATTAACCTCAGTCTGTTTACTATTCGACTATAGTAAATGAAGCAAGTCAATTTTTCTCCGTGCAAGATTTCGGATTTAAAATTTCAGTGGCAGTAAAATTACTTGAAATTGCACAATTTCTTATATCACTCAGACAAAGAGACAGTTTTAACTGTCTAACTGTAGTTTTTACAGTCTATTTCTTTGGGTGTAAACTAATGTAAAACTGGAAAGAAATAATTTGTATACTTTGAGCAAAATATTTAAAATAAAATGTAGGGTTATGTACTGTTTAAATTCATTGAAAAAAATTCAAATGCGTTATTGAATTCTTTAAAAAGAATTGTAGCACAACATAATTCTCGCTGTTAATAATTTTACTCAAAGTACATACATTACTCCCTTTTGAATAAAAACATTAAGTTTCAGAGTTATCGATAATAATGTCTTATGAGCTTTAATTAAGCAATTTTAACAATATTCAAAAGCAATTTTCATTTTCAGTACCAAATGTTGCCATTTTGGCGATCAGTTTAAGTTTTTCAGTTCTTTTCTTTTCATTTCTGTTCAACATTTTTGCAAGGAAAGGATGAGGAAATGACTAGCTGAGTGAATTTTTCGAATAAATTCATAAAAATATACCTTTGGAATAAAATGGAAAATTTTGGCCCAAAAGGAATATTGGTAGAAAAGAAATTTTTCACTGAAAAGGAATCGTCATAGCTACACCCAAAATCCGTAACAATAGTCTATATACCAGCAAAATTAAAATTCTAAAAATGTTAGGTGCCTTGAATGAAGTTAAACTTAAAAAAATTACAAACAATGTTATGGATAAAAATAATTCAGTTTTTGAAATTATGTGTTTCCCTATGAGAAAATAAAAACATGTTTTCAACGGGAAATCGAGCAAAAAATTGTTTGATCTTATCTGCGCGCAATTATTTTTCACGTTTTGCAACCTCCCCGATATCATCGTGACGACCATAATTCCCGGCCATTTGCATTCTGAACCGACGAATGCTTGCATTTTCAAGTATTGTACATTCCCGGCTTTGTTCCCGGCGTTCGTGTTGCCCGGGTTTATAAATTATTTACACTTGCCCGCGCGATATTATAATGCCCGGAGTTATAACTGCATTATTGCACGAACACCATTACCGCGGGTTGACATCGCTCGTTGTTTCATACATTTATTTATGAGCGCCGAAAGATTTGTCCATTATCAAAACTTGGCAATTGCGCGCAAAAAAATCATCAGCGCGAGTTTCCGCTGCGCGAACAATATTTCGCATGCCACCGACATTATCCCGGCATAAATATTTATCCCTACGCCCGCTACCAATCGATAACTTTTCGTTAACCCGCGTCTTATGCATTCATTCATCATTCGATTTTGTCAATTTTTCTTGCGCCAGCGCTAATGGCCATTTGCATCTTGTATTATTCAACGCGTCATCCTCCGACCATCATTCTGTCGACAAATTTCGATAATTTAATATCCGTCGGCAGTTATTTCTGCACGCCGTTTTTACGGCGAAATAATTGATCGACGACTTAATTGATATTGACACTTACGGGTTACATAGTAACAGAATGTAAATATGTAATAAAAGTTAGTGCATCATCAAACGATCAATAAAGCTTAATTAATGATTGTCGCAGTTCACATTTGGAAATTGTCGTGATTTCGAGACAATTTGTGTTCGACTGCAGCTGATATTAGGAAGAAAAATTGTTTGGGAGTAAAAACAGATGCCCGATATCGTCGTCCTGAGAGTCATAAATATATTCACATTTACGTTCACGCTATCCAAACGGGAGCACGTGTCGAAAAAATCGTCAATTGCACGCGGACAAGATTTTGTTAAAATGTTGTATCATTCTCAAACAATTTATCATACTTAATGCATCTGGCAATGAATCAAGTTTACTTTTTTCTGAATGATGCAATAAAATTATTTTTAATCGTCGCAATTAAGGGGACACAGGATTTCGGTACTGTTTCAAATAGTTTTTTCGACAAATTGTTGAATTGTTCAAACAACTGGTCGAAAAAGTACCTGAAAAAATTGAATTAATTTCAAATAAATAAATTCAAAATCCTGAATTTTCATTGGAACGTCTGGGTATGAAGGAAAAATAAATAGTACAATGTAATACAAAATGTCAATTAGCAAACAGTATAAAAGAAATTGTAACCAATGATTTACGTAACAAAAATATTCAGTTCTAACGTCCTATTATTTTCTCATTTAACCAAATGCGGTTTTTTGTCATCGTAACTAAACAAATTTCTTAATTAAACCAAAATGTACCAAAGTGTTCCCTTGCATTGACTACCTATGCAGTAATTCTAACAAAACGATTTGTTCCCTACAACTAAACTTTTGGCTGTCACAACCAAATCGCTCGAACATCTTTTTTCTCCCTGTACAAAATGTGTTTCCACTCCAATCATTGACAGACAATCGGCGACCGGCTCATTATCCCCAATTAATCAGAGCCGCCGGGTCAAGTTTCCCGAAACTACGTCGACCAATGACTCTGTCTATTTTCCAGTCGTAAAAGCGGCGTCGTCGTTGTTAATCGGTGCCCGGACATCTGTACACACAAAGCCACTCGTGCCCGCGTGAACGGCAACAAGCGGAGGCAAAGGCCACGAGGGTTCAAGCGGAGGTTTCTCGCGCTCTTAAGGGGTTGCGCCGGCCGCCAATGGGCGCCCCGTAACGGACACTTCCGAGCCCGGGGTGCCCGCTGGCGCGTGCTGCACTACTTCAGTTTCAGGGGAGTTGCGATCACAAACACATAGGGTTTCCGTCTTGGATTGCACACATATCACCCCCCCCCCTTCCCTCCCCCGCGCACGCTCCAACTGTATTTTTAGCTTTTACATATTTCGGGAAAAACGGCAGGGGCAGCCTATGAATAGAAAACGGCCGACCAAGCCTCGTTATGGAAGGAAAGTTGTCGAACTGTCGGAAGCTAAATTGGACGCCGATGCGGGGATTATTGTGCCCGGATGAAATACGGCCGAAAATAGGCCGATGCTCATTGCTGCGCCCTTAATTTTAATGGGCCCCCGGTAATTGATGGCCGAGTAAATATAAAGCTCTCGAAAATATCCGTAGAAAAATTATGATTGGGATTCTACAATAGACTTGTGGCCCTTATCAGGAATCGATGGCATTTTCAGGTTATTCTGGTGTGGTTATGATATGGCGAACTAATCATGGACTTATCAGGTTTTGGTGAGGAAACCACATGTCCTGATAAGGCCAATGTTACCAGAGTCTGATCAGGACCAGGCAAGTTACAAAACTTTCAGCAGCTCGGAGGCAACGTAGTGAGACTCCTAACTGAGCATCGAGGGTTCAAATCTCGTCTAAGTCATAGTATTTTTTCGGACCAATGAGAGCCTAATCAGTTTTTGGTGAGGAAACCACATGTCCTGATAAAGCCAACTTTATCATGATCTGATCAGGTTATGACCAGGAAAGCTACAAAACTTTCAGTAGCTCGGAGGCAACGTAGCGGACTCCTAACTGAGCATCGAGGGTTCAAATCCCGTCTAAGTAATGGTATTTTTTCGGGCCAATGAGGGCCTGATTTCCTTATCCTCTCCACTTCGATTCCAAACTTTACTCGGTGGCTTTCGATCGCCGCGATTTCGGCGCCGATCTCCGGATTTTCTCGCGAGGCGCTTATTAAGTCGCTGGCGCGTTAATGGGCCCATTTGTAAAAAGCTATCTGTCATTGCGATCGGCGTCGCGATCTTTTTGTCGCACTTTGTCGACGCGGCGTTATTTATAATCGCGCCGTTAAGCGAACCGGTCCGGCGGTGCCGCCTCGCGTAATATATGCGCGCGGCGACGCACAATTTAGATCATCTACTAAACGTCGTGTAGCCCGGCCGAACGGCCGATTTATCGCCGCGCAAAAATCTTTATGACTCGTTATAACGACGGGCCGGGCCGGATGCGCGCGGCCGCGAACAATCGGGCGCGTTTCCCGGCCGTCGCGCGAGGCCGCGCAGCCGCGCGAAAATGAAATTCACGAAAACGTAATTTACGAGCGCAGGATCCAGCCTGATGCGCGCGGCCGCGCGATCCGACACACACGCGCGTTATCTCCATTTCGGATTTCGCGCTGCGCGATCGCCGGGAAGATAGGCCCATGATAATGAGCGGTTTAGACTAATCTGGCCGCGTTCGTGGCGGAAAAATGTTACACATTTTTTTATCGGGCGAACATTGCGGATTTAATTACCATGTGATTTCGCGTTAAAGTGATTAGCATGTTATGTAAATCGGTGCGCGGCAACGCGTGCGTTTTCGAGTTTCGAGCGGAAGGCTGTGATTTGGGGAATGGTTTCCTTAATACCATATTTTTTTGAAAAATATGTAGTAAATATTTAATGTCATATATTTAAGAGATAGACAATATTTTGTACACATTTTTAAATATTTATAAATATGTATAGAAGACTTTACACAAAAATATTTAGTATATATTTTTTACATTCGAAATAAAAATATTTTCTAAATTACAAAAAATATTTAAAAATATGTACGAAGTATTTACTAAATATTAGGCGCTATTAGGGTTGGCGCATTTGAAATTTAGCAAGTCGAAATTTGTTTGGTTTTTGACAAGTTTATGAGGCGCCAATCGTAGAGTAATTAGGCGTATTGTTTTTGACAAAATAGGACAGAAACTGACCAGTTGTTGACAAGTAATAATTAGATGAGATCAAAATTATAAGAATCTGGTTTGAATTTTTATAAATGAAAGATTATAAAGACTAGTTTTGTACCTATTTTTGGTTAGGTATTAAATAACCAATCAGAAATATTCTGTGATATTTATTCAATATTATAGCAACCAATTTACTAAATATAATCAAATACAAGTCAAATGGAGCATGACACAATATTTCTGCAAATATTGATAAAATGTATTTTAGAACACATTTTCCTGATAGGGTAGTTAAAGTTAGAGATGTATGTTGTAATAGGATAGAAATATTAATAAAAAAATTTCGTTCTTTATTACTATACACTGGGAAAAATAATCTGCTGCTTTGACATAGATACACTTTTAAAAATTTGGTGTTGAAAAAGTGTTGGAGTGTGACATTTTCACACCAAACTAAAATTTAGGAGCTTCCAAAAAATGAATTCACACTTGAAACAGTGTGAAATCCCTGCATTTTTCTAAGGAGCACAGTATCTTCGATTTTAGTTTTCATTTGTTAATGCATATCCCTGAGGGAACACATAGGTTAATCAACGTTGAATAAACGTTAATTCGACCGAATCAACGTTGAATAAACGTTGATTCAACCGAATCAAAGTTGAATCAACGTTCATTCAACCAACGTGTTCCCTTAGGGTATGAAGCTAAAAATACACCTTAACTTTTGTCGGAAGAAGAATTCTAACCTAATCATTTCATTCTAACCTAACCTGAAATGTTTATAGTCTAGCTCCTTAACAATGATCCTTGAAAAACTGCCTGACTATTTCCTCCAGTTTTTCTCAAAGAAACTGGTCTTTATAATTTAAAAATGGATTCTGCTTTTCTTTTTTCAGGTGCGCGCGCGCGCGAGTAAAAATTGTGCCCGACTTGTCGCGAGGACGATTCAACCGTGTCAATTGCGGGGCAATAAAGCCCGATTATATGATCTGGCGGCGATTGCGCGTCGTAAACTCGGATTATTAATTAATCGCGCAGCGCCGTGCAAAAACGGCCGCGTAGCGAAAAAAGGCGCCCGCAATAAAACCAGCACGCGTGCGCATATTAAAGGCCCGTTTAGTGCGCTCGCGCATCATTTTCCGCGGGATTTCCGCGCCGCTGTAAAATCGCGCGTGCGCAAGTGGGCCGTCATTACGGCTTCGCGCCGCGTGCCTCTATTAATTTATATTTTATGGCCCGCCCTTCCAGTTGCGTTAGATAACGCGAGGCTTTGGCCCGCAGAATGCACAGGATGTGCGTTGTTTCTCACGCGGAATAAAATGGCGAATTGCGAGTGTCGCGGACGTGCATGAGCGCGCGCATTACGTATGTCCGCATGAGCGCGATACGAATGAAATATTTATGGCGGACTCATTGGTTCGGCGAAAGCGACGAAATGCCGTAAATGCTGATGCGCCGAGTAATACATTTTTTATGCTAAACGCGCCGGCGAAATTGTCGAATTTCGAATCATAGAGATGCAAGGACATTTCGGGTATCTTAATTTCATACTGGATATCTTAAGGAGACTCTCCTCGAAAATGGCTATTTTCGTCGTTTATAAAAAGACATCGTTTTTGCGTGGAGAGTCCCCTTAATTTCATACTGGCAAGAAGGTTAATTGCAGATTTCTTTTTCCGCCTTGTCGTTCGCGTTTTTTCGGCCGACTTTTTGCATTTCGGCATTTTTTCTCGACGCTTTTTCTCTCGCCATAAAATTTCGACGCTAAACAGTTTTCCTTCCTGCAAGGATGGGTAGCCAAGCGCGCGAAAATGTTTTCGGTCATGTAGCCTCGCTGAATTATTAGTCTTAATTGACAATAATGATAGCCGCTTGCTAATTACACGTATAAGTTTGCTATTTATTGGCCTTTAGGTAGACGCTTTATTAAATAGAAGACGCGGCGCCAGTGGCCGATTCATTTCGCGTGCACTTTTTCATCGAATCGTTCCATTTTCCCAGCCATCAATTACCCGAAAACGCAAAAAGATGCACTTTCCCGTTTTTCCGTCCAATTTCGCGTGTGTTATCGCGAAATATTATTCCGCGCTTATTGCCCGAGCTCGCGGCTTTATTATTCAGCCTCGAGTTATAAATACGCGAAAATATATATAATAGATCGATGGACACGAATTAAAGAAATACCGTAACCCGGCGGACACGGTTTCAAGCGTAAAATGTATCTAATCCGCGGTTTCTAATAAAGCGATATCGATTTATTAATCAAACAAAGACAATAGCGGTGAAAAATTCGCGCCAGCTTCTAAATATACAATAACCGACAAAGGAGCGCGGTCGCGACTAAAAATACGTCCATAAATCTCCACCCGATTAATTATGTTCGTATAATTTTTTCAGCCCGCGCTCGTCCGACCGCTTATATAAATACATATATGAAACGCTGAATAAAATAGCGCCTTCATTTAAGCCCCCGGTTAATTCGATTTCCGTGCATTATTTCGCGGATAAATGTTGTCCGGCCGCGTGAATTATGCACGTAATTTATATATTCGCGCGTCTGACTTTCATTGTTCATCCTTAATTGATTAACACGAATTAACTTCGGCCAATCGAGCGCGTTCGTTTCGCGATCCGCCCGCGGCCGAATCCGCGATTTGCATGACGCCCTTCGACTCTTTCGCCGGCCCCTCCCCGGCCGATTCCTCGGGGATGACAGGCTAAAATATAGGGGCATAAACTGTTATAAGCGCCACGTACGCGCAGACTAAATATACCGATGTAAATATCCCGGAGTCTGGGATCCGGCGTGAAAAAGGCGTTAAATGCCGAAAGTACGCGTCCCCTCGTCGACGTGCTTCCAAGACGATCGTTCGTATACTTAACGCGGTGACACTGACGCACGCACACCGGCGCGCGATATTAAAGTTTGTCATCCCGATGCCCCGGCTGAATTATTAAATTCGCAGCCGCTTTTCCACGTTTCGAGCACGAGCTCGGGCGAATAATTGCCAGCCAATCGGGTTTTTGTTTGCTCAAGTTCCAGTCGGTATATAATGTGGCGCGATCTTCCAGGAAGCGCCAACGTAAACTGCGCGATCGAAAAATGAAGGGTGTGAAAAAAGTGTTTGGTTAAGGCAAAACCCTTCCCCGCGACGTGCAACCGCGTTAAGTATCGTTTCGCCATTCTGAGGCCAGATGACGAATTGTTATCCGAGAATACAGGATGCCTCGCGGAGGAAGTGGCAAGAAGAACCGGAGTCAAATAAAGATCACGATGGTGCCTTAGGACGAATTTAACTCGAGTTTGGCAAACAATGTCCATCAATTCCGGGGATACGGAAAGTGGAAAATTGTTATTAAAGTGGATTGAAAACAATTGAAGTTTGCAATTCTTTTGGATGGACTTGAAGAGAGGATCTCGATTTCCGTTTGCAGAAAGCAATGGGATTGATGGAAATATATTTTTAATTTTAGTTAATTCTTTTGAGTGCAGAAATAATTAATTACTTTTATTTATTCCCAATAAAAAAATATTAATAAACTTTAGAAGACACGAGTTCAAATGTTACTCATTTCAATGTAAATTAAAATATATTAAATTTGAAAATATCAATTCTACGTTTGGAATTAATTTATGAAGCTAAGCTTTTATTCCATTTCCTGAAATGAATGGCATAGAAAACGTTGAAAGTGAATTCCATCATTGGAATCAGTTTCTAGTTTTTTGGATCTTTATTTCCAAAATCCAATATAATAAAAAACATTAACATTTCAAACGTTCTATTTCAACTCTCCAGAATGTCAATTGAGAATTGTACAATCCCATTCTTATGAATTCGCTGTAACCAACCACTTTTTACTGCAAACAAAAAAATTCAAGTCAAAATTATTGAGCATCCACAGAAAAATTGAAGGGTTGATACTGGTATATATTGGCTTACAATACACTACAAAAACCAATGTGTCTCATTTTGAAACACATTTGGAAACACCTTCCACAACCTTTTCTCTCTTTTCCGTATACGAATTTTCGCGACTTTTCGTTTTTGTCCAGTTCTCAGGGAAAACGAGGAATCGGTCGGTGGACAGGCCAGACCCGTGACACGAGATACCGAAAAAAATTCCCCGAAGTGAAACGGGATAGCGCGACCGGAAACTTGTTCTTTTTCAGATCGGTCATAAATAAATGAATATGAAATCCAGAAACGTCCCGTAAAATGCGCCGCTACATAAAAACAGAGGGCGCGCAGACGCTCGGGCCAGCTGCGTGGGCTATTCGCAGACGAAACGCGTCGCGACGCTGTCACGAACAATTATCGGGTTCGTCTTTACATCACTTTCATATTAGTCTAATAACGCACGTAACGTTTAACGAGGATTATTTATAGCGCCGTTATCGGCAAAAAGCGCCATAAATCGACGGACGGGAATAGTTTTCGGACGATCCCGGGCCCGATAGGCCGCAGGATAATGGGGCGAAATTGAATAATGAATTCCGCGCGGCGCACAATTAGACGCGAACGACTGTATTAGCGGGAGGATCGCGTGTTCGAAATTAATAAAGTCCTCATAAGGGTTGTTTATTAATTTCGCCGAAAATCGTTCCGTGCTTAATCGCCGGAAATGCGCTTTACCCCGACCCACCTTCCGCCTCGTAACGGCGCGAGCGTCACGCGATAAATTGTCAAAAAATGCGCCGGCGATGCAACGCCGTCGGCGCGAGCGATCGCCCCCCGAAAAATTGTGCTCGGCGTATAAATAACACGCGCTAATCTGCGGGGCGTGCGAGTGTGGCTGACGCGCGTTTTTGCCGACTTTATAGATCGTCGATTAGGCTGGTTCTCCGTTGTCAACGGGGGCGCAAGTGGACGGATAAAAAAATTTGATAAAAAATAGATCTAAATGTGATGAAAATATAAATGGGATCGAAAATTATCAGAATTGGATCATTTTCTTGTATTAAAAGTGTGAACTTTGAATTGAGCCTAAACCTACAATAAAACGTATAGAAATCTGTAATTTCAAATTATCATAACTGAAAGTTCACTGTTTTAGTAGAAGAAAATAATAAAATTCTGATCATATACGATCCCATTTAGCAATTCATTACATTAAGACCTTTTTTTAATCATTCTTTTATTACGGTGTACGCGTCGATTAAGGTCCAAGTCTGCTGCCACGGAATTAGTGTATTTTGTTATTAAAAGGAATCGTTTCATTTTAAATCGACCATAGTGAGATTTTGGATATTTGGGAGTGCTAACAGATGTTCAGAAATAATTATTTTTCGCAATTTTGCCTCGGTGAAAATAAACAAATTACGAAAAAAAAACCATTATTTTAGAAAATGCGTCACTAAAATTATTATTTTTTTTAGCCATATTCTTCTAGAATTGCAGAATCTCGCTAGGATAGATGTATGATGAAATTATTATTCGTACTTTTTATATTAACCAAAACACTAACCTCGAGGCAGCAGAACTTTAACATCACCTTAAGACGATTTGCTTAAGGTGATGTTAAAGTCGACTTAAAATGCTTGCTTCAGGATAAAATGATTGCGAACAGCCGCGCATGAGCAGTTGTTGATCGATGAAGCAGAAATGAGGTTACTCTCTTGGGTTTCGACACGTTCGCTTTTTCGTCAACAATCAAAATCTCCCTTTGCTGAAAGTCGAATTTTTCTTGAGCAACGATTTCTGGAAATTCAGTCATGGCGAAAAGTTATCACGTCGCATTTCTGTTCAGGAAAATATAACTGGTAATTTTGGAAAATGGAAATTCGATAACCGGAGGGAGGAAAGCCTGGCAGAAGTGATCCCAGTCTTCCCGCTCATTTGCCGCCGCGCTTGAAATTTGACGAAACAATGGGCGGAGAGGAGCGCGGACGTCCAAGTTAATTGAATAAGTCAGAACTATTATAAAGTGAAGCTGTAAAATGACGTTATCGTCTATGTTTCGGTTCGAGTGGGGCTTCCGTTTCCCTCCGCCTCTGTCCCTCCTACATAACATAATACGAAGATATCAAACGCGCATCGTACTTCTTCTCCGTCCGAGGGCTTATCGACCCAGAACGATCCCCCAATCCTCGCTCCATAAATAAATTTAATATTGTTCTTACATTCCCGGTTGCACAACCAATCCCGTTAGCTCGATAGCACTGTGCAACGAAGGCCGATGTAAATTAACCTTGTACGTGTTCTCCACTTAGGCACGCTTCATTATTAATTTCGCGCTGCCACGATTCTTATTGATTCGCACAAAATTTCGACGCAACCGTGCTCCGTCCTGAGTAAAAAAAAGTTTAAGAAAAAAGGATCTCGATCCCGATCAGAACAAACACGTGTATTCTACGTGGATTTCCCGGAGATATTTGGGAGACAGAGATTTTTGGGGTAAATTTTGGAGATTTCACCTGGTTTTTGGTAGGAGAATTATATAATGAAGAAGATGACCTTCAAGAATGACCTTCAAACTTTCGAAAAATGGCAGTTTATTAGTCCCCTTGTCGGTCCCGCAATCGGATCAAAAGCGACGTAATGACTCGGCGTATTTCTGATGAAATTACAGATACGTTACTGACGTGGCTGTAAACCTGCATAGAATCGAACAATAACGATTGCGCGCTGAATATGCATCGCATCTACGATAGCGCTCGCATACAGGGCGTATCCATTATGGATATCCGGACGGCGTGGATGCTGGATGGTATCTGTTTGAATTTCCTGCGGCCGCGCGTCATACTTGTTACAGAAAGCCGGGCCAGCGACGTGTGTACACGACTCGCTGACACACGGATGTCAATTTAATTTTCAAATGGAATCCGCGCCCGCGCCGCTTCGCACTTGAGTCGCGCGGTTTGTGTCATCGATGATTCCATTATGCAAAAGTCGGTCGCGCCACTGTGGACAAATCATCAGCGCCGAAATCTGCTTAGGCCGCATCTTTTCGAACGACCTGGTTCGATCCAGCGTCGGTTCATTCCGCGGCCTTGTTACGTTTAATTGCCAGTTTAGGCGGATGACGAGTTTCGCCGACCGGAAATCAAATTGCATGTTAAATGGGCGCCCAACGTGTTTGCACAAGTTGGGCGCCCATGTAACATGCAATTGATGACCACGCTGACGTTCGCGAAAAAGGCACACAGTTTTTTCGGAACATTAACCCTTTGAGATCAAAATCCCGTTTTTTGTTGAGACATTTTTATTTCTATCTTGTGTAATGGTCATCGAAACTAAACTTATTGCTACTTTTAACTAAAGTTAAGGAATCAAGGAAATAAGAGATCAAATAAAAACCAAACGATAAATAAATGAAAGATGAGGAAAATGAAAGTTTCCAACCAGCAAATGTTGCGAAATTTTGCGTTTGGAATAGTGAATCTATTCTTAAAGGTCATTGAACCATTTCTATTAATTAGCTTGTAATACCTGGTTAATTAGTTTGTAATACCTGAAAGGTATTTCGTAAAAATTAATCGCCATATAAACGTCAACCAACGAAAAGGGCAATTTTTTCCGATTCCGAAACAATCATGACTGTACACTCAATGACAAATGTCGTTAAAGCCACACAGCGTGTACACTGACGCGTTACAAGTGAATAACTGTCGGTATTTTTATTTCCACAAAAAATCAGAGTTTATCGTAATGATCCAGACGGGATGATGGAAACCAAGTTTTAAATGTTTGCGTGCACACAAAGCAGAAACACCTGGCGAGTGCTCCAGACCTTATTGACAAGTGAATATTTTTATCTCGCTGTCGCAACGCTGGTAGTCATTGCCGATAACGCGGTAATTACAATGCGGCTTTGTTCGGATGAGTTGATCCAGATGAATCATGAAATGACGCTCGTATCTGCACGGGTAATCGCGATTTGTTGATAGTCGACTTATTACTGGCACTTCTATCTTGTTTGCGGTAATCCTACGCCGTGGAACTTGGATTATCGGTATTGTGTCTCTAGTGTACCCAGTAAGAGTAATTAGATAAGGCAAATATTTAGAAGGAGATACCCTCCAATCATCGCTAGAGTAGGAAGCAGATAAACGGCTTTGAGCAAGCGAAGACCTGAATGAATATATCAGTTTCTTGTCAAACGTTCGGGATAATAAATTGAAAACAGTTTCGCAGCCTACGTTTCCTAGAAGTGACACAGTCGCACGTTGAGGTCAATGAAAGTTTGCTCTCACACTGAATCAACGACCTTTAGGCTGACATTTATCGCAGAAGTCCTACAAAAACGGTCGTCAAGTAACACCCGCGTATCGTTTGCTTGCAGGTCTACTGAAAGGGTCAGTGTCGGCCGAAAGGCCGCGAACTTTGCGACGATTACGACACGTATACCCACCGTCAGTTGGCGGGATGGGCACTGGAACCGACGGGGCCGGTGGAGATCGCCTCGAAGATGGCAACATCCCGTTCCGATTGACGGAGCGGGATCGCGACCGAGATGACAAGTCGCTCAGCATCATGAGTCCTTTTGACGAGCAGGAAGAGTGGGCCAAGATCTCCGAAATCATGGCCTCCTTTGGTACCGGTCTCGTCAGGGAGTCTATGTTTGTCACTGAATTCGAGAGGGAATTCCAAACGAGATTAGGTAAGAGAAATTTTACAGTATTTTCAGAGGGTAGTTCCAGCCTTAGATGGATGCCCATTATGGTTTCAACCATAGTTTCAGCCAATTGGGCACCAAGGGTCGAAACATTTAGTCTGACCCGCAACTAATTTGATTTAACCTATACATAAAACGAAACTAACGAA
>JABFPB010001742.1:0-23479 GCA_022817645.1 Ceratoteleas bidentatus
TAGAATCAACTAACTTTTTTCTAAGTCTAACTCTCCAGAAACCATTTATCTATCTTAGACAACCCCCCCCCCCCCAATCTCCATCCGCAAATCCCATATCTCCCACAAATCCCGCGACCTAATCCAAATCCCTCCCCCCCACACAACCTTCCTCCCCGCGATCGGTCGTCAAAGTCGATCGAGTCCTTGGCGCGTCACCCCCCCCCCCGTCCACGGGAAACAGCTGACGCTGGCACAAAGCCGCCGCGACCCTGAGCCTTCCTCTACGGATGGTCCGTCGGCAGGTTGACACGGGCGGCGCGTGAGGCCTGACAGACTGAAAGTAACCCAGTTACTTTCGCGGGGATCTATTGAATGGAGTCAGCGCGCAGCCGCAGCCTCTCTCCACCACGTTGCCAGGCCCACACAATGCTCGCACCCCTCGCCGGTTCTATATTTACATTGGGGCGCGCGTCCGCTGTGTGTGTGCGCGCACCTGTGTACACACACGTCCTTCCGGCGCTGCCAGGCGCTGCGAGAGCAACAGTTATGCTGCGTGCAATTGCGACCGGAGTGTCGCCGCGCGGGAGGTTAACTTCGCCACTCGGGGAATGCGAGCCTACGCTCCATGGAGAGGAACGTGATCGACCTGATTATGTTCCTCGACGTGTGCCAGCTGTACCTGCAGTCGCGCAAGAGGAACCGGGGACCCTGCACGCTGTGGGCCATCATCACCTTCATTAGGACGGAGGAGTCCTCGGAGGGATTCCTCAGGTGGTGCGAGTGCTACAACATCAAGCACCTCAGGTACAGGGAGAAGACGACCACCGGGAGTGCGACGAGGGAGAGGTTCCGCGGCTTCGAGCGCAAGATCGTCAAGATCCTGCAGGGACTGGTGTACTGCAGCTGCCTGCCTTCGGGACACCTGGACTTCTGAGGAAGACCAGTAGGAGGATGCTGGGGCTTGGAAAGGAAGGTGGGAAGAGGGTCTGTGTGGGGTTTGGGGGTGGAGGAAGGTGAGGATGACCAGTTTGCTTGTTGGTACAGGCTGTCGGGACACCTGGATGAGAGGAGGTCCCATTTCTGGCTGGTCTTCCTACTTTCAGCGGCTGGATCCTGCGGATCCGGGGTGTCCAAGAGTCGGATGGCCTTCCTGGATGAGAGGAGGTCCCATTTCTGGCTGGTCTTCCTGCTTCCAGCGACTGGATCCTTCGGAACCGGGATGTCCAGGAGTCGGATGGCTTCGGGACAACCAGGTTCCTTCCTCGGGAGGGACCTGCAACCACCTTACTGCTTCCACGAGCTGCTCCTGTCCCTGATCGTTCTGTGCAGCTTTCGGACTCCCACCTGTTGATCGCCCGGAGTCCCCGCAAGTGTCGGTTCCCGAATTGTGACTCTGCGGGCTTCTCGTAATCGATACCTGTCTCCGAAAAAAGTGTCTCGCTGTATCTCGCTATCAGTCTGTCCTCGGTTTTCCGTTCGATTGACCCGCGATGCACGTGTACGGCCGAATAGTACACCAGGGTGTGAAATCCGCGAGATAAATAGGTCAGCGTCGTGTTTCCCCGATAAATATTGAATGTCTCTGTAACTTCTGGACAACTTGATAAAGGATATGCATTTTTATCGCACCACTTGTTGTTATTTCGTTGCCCAGCCTCAGTCCTAGATCCCAAATTGTCTTGCTAGCCTTATGTCTCGATTAAACGTCTCGTCGACTCTTTTTTTGTAGTAGTCCGACCACGCGTACAGACGTGGACAAACTGCCACAGCGAGAGGGATGTCCGAAGGCGACGGAGAACATGCGGCTCGGTCCCTGGCCCTGGAGCAGGCGTACGTCCACGAGGTATACGACCAGTGCGCCGAAAGCACGGTCCAGAGCAGACACTGGCCCCGGATCTACCAGTTCCTCGAGGATTTGGAACCAGGCGCGCTGGTCTGCGACGTTGGTAAAGCACTTCCGTCGATCGATCCGCGCGATCTTAGCAGCTGACCTTGAAAGTCGCAGCGATTCAGAGACGACCGATCGGGTCCGATGCACGTCTATATATAGGCGGTAATCATATGTGTCCGGTGTAATATCGCTCCGACGGGTAAAAATAGACCGCTGATTTATTGATCCCGGTTACGGCTCAGTCCAAAATTATATGTTGCAAATTGTCATGCGTTTCGGGTCAGAAGACTAGTTCCGGTTTTTCCAATAAATTTGCAACTTTTTGGGGGTTCGAAGCTTTCGTGGGGGTTTTGGAAAGTGTCGAGGGTTTGAACGAATGGAATCTCCCAAACCATGGGAGGAGTATGGACTTCAGAGTTTTCGTGGGGGTTCGGAGGTTCTGGGAAAAGTATCGAGGGTTTTGAGGAATGGAATCTCCCAGGTGGAAAATGGTCGAACAGCTTTGAAGAGCGGAAAACGAAGATAATGGAGCAACAATCTCGATAAACAAGCAAGTTCACTGCACCTAACTCTGTTTCGCTGTTTAACGCGATTGCTCGCGGTATTACGGCGCACACTAATGGAAGGCTGATAATTTGCGAACTTTAACGACGTTCCAAATTGAAGTGCACTCAACGTGCCGTCATAAAGGTAGCACTTGACTGAGTCGCAATTTTCGTACCTAAATCTATAGGTTTTTCGGAAAATGTAGACGTGCATCGATCCCTCTCCGACTGTCGCTTTTCGAAACACTTACGGGAGATAATTTTTGCTTTTCGCTTTTTGCTCGCTTTTTGTCTGCTTAATAATTCGTGGCCCATTTTCGCACTTAGGTTGCGGCAACGGGAAATACCTAAATGTCAAGCACAGTGTATTCAACGTCGGCGTGGACCGATGCAAAAAGCTGACAGACATCGCTCGGGATAAGGAAAATGAAGTAAGTGCGATTTTCTTCTTATCGCGCTATTGTCCGAAGAAATGATGCGCGTTTTTGTTTGCTTTCTCGCGGCGCGATGAAAAGCCTTCCGACATTCCGCGGGGAATTGCGCCGCGTTCCTCGTTTAATCAAATCGAGCAATCCTGGGAAGTCGAATCAGCGATAATTTATTTGATTTCAAACGGAACGACGCGCTGAGAAAGAAACGTAATTGTGTAAAGCGACAATGGCGCTTGTTTCGGAGCTGGAATTCCAGGGGAAAAAGTCAATTGTCGTCAAATTGGACTAATTGTGGCAATGCTGCCGAATGTCGCGAAAAAACCGCGATACACGCGTAATCGCGGAACACAATAGCGTCGCGATTTGAGACAAGTTCAGTGGACTATTGTACACAATGTCAGCCAGATTTCGCCGTTTTACGAGGAAAGAACTTTTTCAGTTAAATTTAAATGAGTGTTGTTGAAGTAAAATAGTTTGAAAACGGGATTAAGTATTAAAGGATCGTACAAGTTAGCGTACTTTTTTTGCGAATAACGAAAAAAGGAAGTAGAAACGAACAAATGCGTGCCAGATCGCGCGAAATCCCGTCTTATCTCGACTGAGATGTTTTTTCGGGAAACGGCGAAGATTTATGGAACGCGAAACACGAATCGAGTTTGAATAAGTAATACGCCGTCAGCGCGCAAAACTCGCGTCGAATAACGCGGATTGGAAAACCGGTTATCGGGGCATGATCGGTTTATCGTTATTTATTTACTTTTTCGACGTTTGACGTCTTTTCCATCAGTACGTGGAAAAGTGTAATTAAATGTATGCGATTGGAGGCGCTCAATAACGGTATGTGAAACTGTAAATTGCAGGTCTTGGTATGTGATAATTTATCTTTACCCTTTCGGGATGAGAGTTTCGACGCGGTGCTGTCGATTGCCGTTGTTCATCATTTCTCCACAACTGAACGACGAGTGCGCGCGCTCAAAGAGCTTACGCGTGTACTGCGAATCGGCGGACGTCTCATTATATCCGTATGGGCTATGGAGCAAAAACATCGGAAGGTAATAACGTAACATATGTAATAACATATCTACTTCAAGCAGTTCTTTTATATGTTCATCTTCAATCTTTTAATTGAACCACGTGTCCAATCGATGTTTAATTTTTTTTTCAAATAATATCTCCGAGTGCCAACATTTTACCTTTACTTTCTCAAACTTGTCTAGGCTGCTTAGACTTCTAAACAGAAATTTAGTTACATTTTCAAAACTAAAAGCTAAAAGTGTCTGGAAACTCCTGAACTTAGGATAGTAAGACATTTTGAAAGTTTTCGTTCCGAAAACTTTCACGCTCGTCAGAGTTTGCATTTCTGCTCATTAAATTCAATGCCTTCCCCTCATTACTTCCATTCCAATGATCTGTTACCTACGTTGCTAATGCGTTACAGTTCGAGTCTCAAGATGTTCTGATTCCATGGCCCAAAGCATATTGCCTCGACTCCACATCCAATCCGACAAGATTTTCCGAGAAATACAGCAACAGTGCTTGTCCGCAAACGCAAGGACAGCCGTTATCATCGCAGAGGTACTTGTCGTTCTAATTAGACTGCTATCCAATTATACAGAGTCTATCCATCGAGAAGCGCCGTTTTGGGAAGGTTGCCATTATTAAAATAGTCTAGAAACCACCACTTACACCAGACATCTCAATCTTTGGCCAAACTCGACATAGTCTGCGCGAAAGCACGAGTCTCATCTAGAAAATCGAAGATAGCTACCCACCCCATTTTTAATGATGGCAGTCTGCATTCAAACTGAGGAATCGACGTAGAAACTAATCATCCCTCTGTACGATTTTAGACGCAACCAACAAAAGTATAGAAACAAAAGCTATTGGATTGACCCCATCTATAGTCCATCTCCTTCAACAAGTAGTCTCTCCAGTCCGAACGAAACATGCTATAGTTTTTTCCGTCGAGCTTTGCAGGTATTTCGCAGTTCCTCTCTTCATCCGCACACTTACTTAGAGAGTCACCCACCCAGGTCTCCCCTTGGTCAACTTGGATAACCTTTCATTTCCGTCGTAGAAACTGGCTGGGGGTAGGCGGGGCAGTAGGGCCTGGTTCCTCGAAAACTGGCAGAACAGTGGCAAAAGTCGTCGCCGTCACGGATGCGACGACGACGCGGACATCGAGGACATCCCGATAGAGCTGCGAAGACTGGAAGACTCCAACGTCGTGATCGACAACAAGCAGAACGACAACTTGAGCATCAAGTCGAAGAGTCTCGGCGACATCCTTGAAATACAACGATTAGATTTAGTGCGATCCAGATCCAGCATACCCGGCCTCTGCTCGACCGTCACTTCCGAGCTGTATTTGGACTCGCAGTCCACAGCGTCGTCCTCGTTGGGCAGCTCGAAACCGCGCCTCGTCAAACAGAAGTCTCACTTGAACGACGACAGTCTGGAATTCTCGCAAAACACTGCCATTCAACGATTATTGTCAGATCTTCCAGACTTTCAGGTAACTAGTGTGGTAAAACTGGTTTTTTAGAATTGTAGCTTGGGGTCATCAACCCCTCAGTAGGGAAAAATAATATGGAACAGAACAATAGTACAGGTGCAGACTGTAGTTCCGATGTTGGAAGGTCTAAGATGGTATGATATGTAGCAATCCAACATATCATTTTTCCCACTGCATGACTAGCTGCATGACCTTGGAGTCGTACCACCTTTGCAGGATCTGATGAGTATTTGTTCCCAAACCTAGGGCACGTCCGAAACCCCCTCGAAACGCGGTAGTGTACATAAGCAAAGTTCGATGAACGAGGAACTGATGTTCATTGAGAGACTGAAGGAGAAGGAGCGCGTGAGGCAGAACGTAATGAAGCAGACCTCGCTGAACGAGGACATGATGTACGAGCGGACCTTCGACAAGTTCAAAGACTCGTTCTACAACGGCAGCGCGGCCAAGCGGTTACAGATGATCACAAGTGGTCTTACGAATAGAATTAAACAATCCACCACGAACATCGAAAAAGTGTCCGGGATATCGATTAGGAATGGCTTTGTTAAGATATTTCAGGTACGGGTCAAGGGTGTTAAATAATCGACTGGGTGGAATTGGTTGCCGGGTTGGCATGTAGAATCTCCGTTTCTGGTTCCAGGGTTGGAAGTCATCGGAGAGCCAGACCACCGCGGCAGAGCCTACCGAGTCGCAAACGAAAGCGACTTTTGGGGACCCGTTCCGCGGCTCGTTGATACCTAGAAGGGACGCGGACGGTACGGAGAGACGCCTGTCCCGGGAAGACGGCTCGGACTCTTCGAAGGACAGCAGCTTTCAGAGCGACACGAGCGTCGACTCGGAGGACAGCTTCGCCTCGGTGATTTATGTGCCAAAGCAATCCTCGCAAACCACCAGCACCAGCACCACCACCTCCAACGCACCCCTGATGGACAGCTTCACCATGTACCCGGAGTACCAGCTGCTGAGCACCGCGTCGGCGCCACCGTCGCCCAGGGTGAAGTATCCCCCGGACATGCCGGGACCCAGGATGAAGCTCATCACCATATCCCCGCTACTTAAGCAGTTCCCCGCGACCAGCAAATCCTTGCCTCCGCCGAGTCCGCCGGGTTTGTCACCCAGGACGATGAACTCCGCACCGCTGAGACCGTTTTTTAACTACAATAAGGACGCGAGGTACTCCCAGGAGAGGAACATCAACTCGATGAAGGACTTTGCGACGTTCACGAGCGACATCCTGACGCGTCGGCAAAACTTCAGTTCCGACACCAAACTGGTTCATGTTCCTCAAGAGAAGACCGTTGAAAAGAAGGAGGATGAGGAAACGGTTGAGCCGATGGTGAGACAATCTGTCATAACAAATTCTTGGTTAGGTAATGGATGGTGAGAGTTTGAAGGTTGTGGGATGACATTTGTTTTTCATTGTAGGTTGCTGAAGAAGAAGAAGAAGAAGAAGAGGTGGAGGAGGAGGAAACGCCATCAATGACCAACGACGAGACACTAGCGAGCACGGAGAAGGTGACATCGAGCGCGGAGTCTATAAACGAAGAAGAGAGCCGCAAAGCCAGACTGAACCAAATCAAGGAGCTGCTGAGGCAGAAGCCGGAGTTCGCGACCCGTACAAAGCTACCCTTCCCTCTAGTCCGTAGGGCATCTTCCGCTGCACCCGGTCGACTGGAAACTGTGACCAAAGTGCTGCCTCGCTTGCTGTCCCTGGAGCTATTCAACCCTGAAACCGATGACTTGGACAGCGACTCCAGTGGTGTTTCCTCGCCGGAGTCTGTAGGATCTGTGATCAGTGTCATATCGGACGAGCGGTACATGTCGAAGAAAGGTAAGCTGGTTGGACCTTCGCTATCCTTTAACTAACTATCATAGACCTGACTTAATGATTTTATCTTCCTGTTTAGAAAACGCCAAGAAGGAGGAGACCTCGTCAGAAACGCAAGATAGTCCCAAGCAAGCCTCCGACAAGTCCGAAGACGATTCGTCTTCGAGAGACATCGATAATGGCTCTTCGAGGTCGACCGGAGATGATTCGTCGAGTGGCCACGAGGACACCGGCTCGAAAAAGCGATCGAAGAATGCGGGCAGGTCGATATCAATGGAGGAACGTCAGCAACAATTGATCAAGTTCCGGGACAAGCTCAGCGAGGACTTGATACACGACATCAACCAGTATTGCCAGAAGAGTCAATTGGAGTACATGCAAAATTTCGAAGATAAGACTGGCGCGGGACTCGGGAGCAAGGGGTCCTCCGAATTCGAGGAAGTGGCGTCGTCGGATTCCACGCCATCTTGTAAATATAGCACACTCACGGAATCGGTGTCGCACTTGAAAACCAGTACGGTCGGCAAGAGTTGCGTTGAATATGACAATAAGCCGAGGAGCAACCTTGCGAGCGATAGAAAGGCACTAGTGCGCAGAAGTACTTTTGACGATAGTCTTAATTTAACCCAAGATAAGGACACCGACGGAGTTACAGGGCAGCGCATTCGAAGCAAATTTGGCAGCGACGAAGGTAACTGTCTCGAAACTCTAATGTTCTTTCATTCAAAAAGAGTCCTCCTTGATGTCCTGACCTAGTCAGTTTTTGTAGATTAATCGTTCAGACCTTCTTTCTAATGTTACCCAAACCCTTTTCTAACTAGTTTATTCAGAAATTACTAATCATAAACCCTCTTCCAGACAAGCAGTATCTAAATTTCGGGAATTCGATCGAGTCCAGCGACATAGGCGACTCCATCGAGAATACCATAAGCGAGAGCAGCCAGGAAGGGTCATCCATGAACAACCTCGCGAGGATGTGCAACGCGAGCACTGCCTCGCTGGCGTCCAGCAACATAGACTTCAGCAGCAGCAGTAGCAAGGGCAGCAACGAAAGGCAGCCTCGAGCCCCATGCACGACGGGTCACGTGCAGACCACTTCGCACCCCGAACGTATCCCGTCGCGCATCACCGAGCTGAAAAATCTCGAGCGTTCGATGTCTGCCGGCAGCAGTGGCACCCTGAGCAATTCCTCCTCCCAGGAATCGCTGTCGTCGGACCAGGAAGGAGGCGGTGGCGCCATCACCTACCACCAGTACTACCACGTGTTTCGCGAGGGCGAGCTGGACCAGCTGATCAACAAGTACGTCGAGAACCTCCATATCATCTCATCCTACTACGACCACGCAAGCTGGTGCATAGTCGCGGAGAAGGTGCAGGTCTGGACTATATGACTACTCGGGGCACACACCGCGCTCGTGTGCGTTCTCGTATACTCTTACTTGCAGCTTCCGACAGCTTCGTGCAGGCCGACCCACGCTTCGTAGACGAGATAGCTCTTGTACCTTCTACTGGTCACTCTAAGTCGCGCCTGTCTTCGAGTTCAATCGCGTGTTAGGTTGACCATCAGACACCGTCGTCAGAGACCTTTCAGTATGATCTGATTGTCTCCTGGCACTGTATGTCTTTGGAATGTCTCTATTGGGCATTGCCACTGGACCAGCAGAGATAGGTTTCCCAGCTAGATCTAGACGAACCAACTTCATCGAACGTGTAACCCATCCGGCGATACCTTTTGATACCTAGACGAGCGATTGGACAGAAGTTAGCTGAAAGACGTGGTCAAACGCAATGCTGCGAACGTTCACTTATCGTAATCGTATCGACTGTGATTAACGACTCCCTCTGGTGGGTGGACGGAAGACCGAGACTGCTCCTCTTCCCTCCACCTAACGATCGAGACAATACCACTGGATCGCATGTTCATGACCACAAAGCTGTATACGTGTCTCGATGGTCTCTTATAGAACGCGGTGACTACTCCGTGAACAGTAAACAGGTCAATGTTGAACCACTTCTGATCGTACAGTCGCAAGGATGTTCACTGATTCCGACACACGGCGGCGTGTTACAGTGCAACAGTATCATCCATCAGTATTACACCTATCTCGACGTCATCCAGTGTTCACCTCAACCCAATGAAATTCCTCTAATACCCTGGTCAACCCATACCTCCTTGTTTCCTAGTCAAACTCAGACTCTAGGCCACTTCACCACAGTCAACGGGATCGGAGACGCCGAGTATTCCTGGACGTTTCGTAAACTCAGCATTTCTACGATGATTTCACGAAGACACTGACAATAAGCGCGACCTTAGACCACCAGTCGACCCTCGTAGCAGACGACCTCTTAGACCTTACAATATTTCACTCGTTCTCGATCCCTTTTGGTCCCAACGACAAGACAATCCACCCTGGCCACCTCTGTTTCCAAGATCCTTCACCGAGCCAAGATAGCTGAAGACCCCCAACTCCAAGACAGCTTTCCCGTTCGTGCGAACATGTAAAATACAATGCAAACGCACACAGCTGGCAGTTCGAGGATGCGTCGATTCTTTTCTATATAACGAGGAGATTTGTTTCAACACCAACTCTTCATTCCGAAACGTAGCGTTACAAAGCGAAGCCACGGGAACGTCGCGGGTGAGTCTCTGGGTGGGACCACCAGCACAACCGAAGATTGGGTCCCACCGAAAGGTCAGTTTCCCGCGACGTCTTCGTCCTCGTTCCCGTGAAGGCGTCATTCGCGAGATATTTTTTTATTAGGCTCACGAATCGAACAACGTGAAAGTCACGAAACTGTACTATTCGCTTCTGTTTGTGGCTGCGAGATTGCTAAGTCATCCTAACATCTCATCATATCAGTATAATGTAATAGCTATAGTGTTATAGGAAGAACGAAGTGACACTCGGGCGAGTGACTGAGAGTGAATGAGAGCGAGCGAGCGGACTGAGTGACGAAGTTTAGGTTTTTCACAATATGTAAGGATAAATGAATCAGGGTACAGACATCGGAAATATATGAATCACTAATATCGTCGTTGTTGTTAGGTCTCTATACGGACACAACCGAAGACAATGTAATGTTGCCGTCTCACGAAGACTACACGACACGTCAACCTGTTTTGCATTTTTTTACATTCCATTTCAAGGTGTTTCTAATTGTTTCGTAAGATGAAGGGTCGTTCGTTTGCAAGAGCGAGCAAATTACATCGCTTTTATATTCGAGGGGGAGGTGGAGGGGGACGATGCTTTGAACGATACGTATACAGCCAAAGCTCCACACGATTGGATGGATCTACCCAGAGAAAGTTAAGAATTTACAGCTGAAACTGTCATTATTACAGTCTGGATGTATCGATCTCCAGACCTTAGACTCCAAGGTGAAGAACCAATAAGGAGGATTTCGTAACATATCCTCATTGCATTGGTCCTTCACCTTACAGTCCTCTTCTCTGGGTCTAAAATTATTTGTATACTTTAGACCACTTTGACCATGATTTAGAGAGCCTGGTTTCGAATCTCCCAACTTTCTTCAGCTTTACGGCAACTTCAAACCAATTAGCAGCGACTTAATGAATTCATAAATTCGAAGATGAAACTCAATAGTCTGGCCTTCCCAAACCACCTTTCCAAGCTGATTACAAGTTGCCAAATTATCACTCGAAATTGAAACCTTCTTTCAAGTCAATCCGTCCTCCTACTTTCTCCTTCCCAGACCATAATCGGATTCCGAAACTGGGCTGCTCCTTTTTCTTCCCTGCTTTGATTGAAGGCATGCTCTACCTCATGACTCGGTATACGTACGTCAAAAGCAAGGTACCGCAACTCGTTAACATAGTGACCTAGGAACCAGTGTAAAAAGCTATTTTCTATTTGTAAGTTACCTACAAGTATGCAACGCTACCATTAAGCATAAATCTACGATCTTAAACGAGACAATGGGAAATTGGCCAGTAAAACCGTCATCGTGTAAAAATACCTATAAACGATTCGTAGTGTCGCGCGTTTCCGTTCATCCCAACGTTAATTGCAATGCGACTTTGTACATCCACCGCGTGGACTCTTGTTAGGAATAAACAAGGATAAACAATGAATTTAATGTAACACGAGCGATTCGAAACGTTAGTCGACAAATCACTCACACCAGTACACACATATACTCGCTTCACCTAAGACTAGTGTCCAATTACTTCAGTATTTGGCGAAGCTTAAGGTTGGAGTACTCCTGGAACAATGTTGATACATAGGTCGCCAATAAATACATACGTACGCCGATTGAAAACACTGAACCTAAAGAAATTTCGACTTGACTTATGTAACTCGCGTACTACAATGACTGAGTGATGGAAACGAAGATCCAAGTCACACATGCACACGTACACGAGAAGACCCTAGCTTGTTAACCGATTTCAAACAAACGAACAAATTATAAATGAGTAACTACGATAACTAACAAGGTGCTGCTGGTGGTTCTTACTGAAGAGTCCGTCTGGAAGAGATAGACACCTAACTAGGGTAGAGATATTCTATCCTAGTTAGGTGTCTTGGTAGGGTTCATTAGATTGAGGCTAATGATGCTTAAATTTTGTCGAGTCTAGGAAAATTTATGTAGGAAGAGTAGACCTAGTCTTACTATTATTTCTTCAGTTCCCTAACTTCATCCAACATTCTTTCTTCTTGATCAAAAAGATTTTAGGAAAGAATAATGTCTATGAAAAGTAGATTAAATTCAACTATGAACTCATTAAGGATCCTACCTTCCAACTTATCTTCCCTAACTTCATCCACCATCTTCCCTATCCACTCCAGTTGTAAATCTGGATGAACCAGAATGTTGGAAATGACTTACTGGTTCCTCCAAATCACTTATCTAGGAATACTAAATTTGATTCAACCTTGATTCCATTAAGGATAAACTATGGATTTCAAATTCCTCCATCTCTTTCCAAACTCTTCCTCCTTACATCCTAACTGACCAATCCAACTCACCAACCAGACTTCTCAGTAACAACCACCGTAAGCCAAGATGAACTAAGACAACACATATACTAGTTTCTTACCCTAGCACTATTCAAGCGAGCATCGATACTTTACACCAATAAACATTGAACTAGATAGTCAGCAAGAGATACCGACGTTACATCAAGCAACTTGAGTTCCAACGCGACTTCGTCCGAAATCCATTGAATTCGTCGCCTCTATCGTTTGGAAGCATATCAATAACGACTGGTCGTCCAGTCGAATCCTGGTTTCCCGTTCGACCTTTCTCCGGCTTCGACCACCAGTCTTTCCAGAACCGTTCGAGACAAAGCAGTCGCCGACAATACGCATTTACGTGATTGACGGAAAATCGAACCCACAAGTTTTGTAACACACCAGTGTGTTTGTAGGGACTAGTTACTCTATATCCCTGTAAATATAGGAGCGACACAGCGGAGCGCCGGGACTCCCAGAAGACGCCGCGACTCACTCGTAGACGAGCTAAACTTGGCTTATACATATGGTACACGGAACTTGAAACTCCTGCATACGTAACGCGGCAAATCACTCGTTTTTCAGTGCATGTTTGGCCTCTTCTCCGAAGACAACGGTATTACGTACAATGACTAGACGCGGACGACGAGAGAAAGTGAAGTACAGTCGGGAAGCATATATATATACATACATAACAGAAGAAATATATATATATACGCAAAGTGTTTCCTTTCGTTCCTTCCTATTCGATAAAGTCATTCAGATACGCTTGTTGCAGTTAGAGCAAACGATAACGGCGCATTCTTTGAAGTTACAGCATTAGTTGCAGCCCACTTGTTTCGTTTTCAGGGCGAACGACCAAACTTGTATTTTATACTTGTAACTTCACGATGAGATTGTTTAATGTCAATTTTTTATTGTATACACTAATGTATGTACATTTCTTTTAATAGGAATACTGTTTCATATTGCTCTGTCTTGTTGGTTCAACCCTTTCCCCCTCCCCGTAATCATCGAGACCATTATTATTATTATTTTATTTTTATTATATTATTATTATTATCATCATCATTTTATGACTTTTTATAAAGTCATAAAGTCATATTTTATATGACTACAAATTTTCATCTCACTCCGTGAATAAGCTAAGTGTCCTGGCTAGTTACTTGATGGAGAAGTGAAAAAAGTCGACTATTTGCCAGTTTGACTATTTCCCCATAACTGATTTTATACTATTTCGAATATATAAAAAGAGGTACCTCTCGTGGTTATATTAATATCTCTTTATTTCTCAACTAAAGATTGCAACGTATTTACATATTTATATAATTTACGGTCTACAGCTAAAACGTCAAGGCGTGAACTCAGGTCAACCTGACAACTCAACGAAGTCCAATCAACTGGTTTAACGTACAAAAATACTTTCTTCAGCGTGACAAATGAATGTACAAAATCGTTGCTCGAACCCCGGAACGGTATTGCTTATCGCAACAGCAAACTCGTGGAAACACTTAGAAAAAGCCGACGCGAGAACGCGTTCTTCAAGCATTGCTCGGAATATAAAACGTACAGACTAATATCGCGGAACAGTATTTAGTATCAATCTGACGACGTTGGAATGGAAACTCGCGTTTGACGATTTTTTAGTACTTTGTTTCTGTACAATTTGAAACGGGTAAGCGGTAACGGTGTTTGAATATTTATTCGCGACGCAAGTTTTCCAGTCGAGCTTGTAAGTCGGCATCGGCGTCGGCTAAATTCGCGCCATCTTCGCCAGCGCCGGTCGCCGCTGCTACTGGCTGTTTGGAACCAGTTACGCTGAGAGAACCGGAAGCTTGCGGTAAACCGGAAAGTTGATCTGTCAGTTGTAAACCTAGTTCGTCCAAAACTTGGGCAACGACAGCGTCACTGTGAAATTTAATGTAATTTGTAATATTTATTATATAATGAGAATATTCGTTATATAATATTTAAATGCTAATAAAGTTTAAAATTTCCTTTTCACTATATAAATAAATCACTCAAACAAATTTGAATTAATAGTGATTTGCTGATACTAAAATTAAATATCAATTTAAAGAAATATATATTTATATTAATAATAATAATAAGATATTTATTAGTTAAAAGCTGGCAAATTAAAATATTTTTTATTCTACTCATTTTACAGAAATTAATCAAATTTTATTTAATTAAAATTCTTTATAACAAAACAAGTTTCAGTTTCCAATCAACGAATAATATGTAACATCGGTAGAAAGTAATGTTTAAGAAGAATAATTTAGGTTTTAGTATGAAATCTTTTATTTTACCTCTCTTCCTCATCCCCTTCATCTTCCATTGCATCGTCAATGGCATCGTTCATAATCTCTTCCTTCATATCCATAATCTCCGACTGCTTTTCAAACTCTTGTAAGATTTTCTGGATTTGAGGAAGATTCAATTGTCTACAAAACAAAGTTTCATTAGAAGACAGAGTTTCTGCTATTGAATAAACAAATGAATTGAAATGTAAACAAACTTGTTCATGCTCTGCATAGCTCTGGTAACTCCTTTCATGGCTTGAGCCATTGTGTTTTGAGACCGCAAGGTTTGAATTTTAAGTGACACAGCCTGAATATTTGCCTTCATTAACATAAACTTCTTGACATAACGCCTGGTTCTAACTAAGTCTTTGGCCATTATTTTAACAGCATCCTGAAATGCAAAACAAAGTTTATAATCATAATATTATAAACACATATCTGTTACTCATTTTCTCAAGTAGATAAATTATTAGATTAAATTAAAGTTTACCATCTGATTGTCTTTTGCCAATTTTTTAATATCAGCTATAATCTTTTTCTCCTGCTGCTCCATTCGCATTCTCTCTCGATCCAAATCACGCATCGCTTTATTCAAAGCTCTTTGGTTCTTCCTGAGCATCTCCTCAGGAGTTACTCTTTTTCCAAATAACCACTCCATTTCTGCAAAACTACTGAAAGAATTAGGCAAAATGTTAGGAATATTTATAAATAATAAGCAATTTTTTAAAATAATTATACCAGATCTTTGTAAAAATATTTAAAAGAAATTAATAGAGAACAAATTAAAGATAGGAATTCTAAAAACTAAAACTGAATTGCAAAGAGTAACATTTTAATTGATAACTAATAAACATATTTTCATCAGTGACAGAAGATACAATTAGTAACAAATTACACACTCCAAAATGACACCTGGAAATTTACTATCAAAGAAAACACTAACATTTCACAAGTCATCTATATATAACAAAACCTAACCTTCACAAAATTTTAATTCAGCAAACAAATCTCCCAAAATTAATTCCAAAATAAATCCCAAATTTAAAATTAAACAACTTTTCATCAAAATCTCTGATATTCCACTACAATGAATGTTGCAACAGATAAAACTGACGTCAATGAGTCATCTCTAAAATCAACCTCAAATTATCACATGAGTAAAATTCGACTAACCTCGTCCTTAAGCAAACCACCTTCAGTTTTACCAATAAATCTACACTTGACTTACCTTTACCCTTTTTCCGATTTTCCCAAAACAACACTTTTCCGCACCTCAATCTCCAAACTCTGACAAACCACTTCACGTCACCCAAAGTACACAAACAACCAACGAAAAACAGCGATAAAGTGTCGATTTCACGAACTATCGCCGACCCGCAATTTCCCCGTAAGTTAGACAAAGATGCAACAAAACCGCTCTGCAGTTCGTAAGTATCTCCCTCTCTTTCTACCCACGGCGTTAGAGCGAGACACTCGATCGATCTGATTTTGTTTATTATAAACAATGCTATCAGATCCGACAATAAACGGTGAAAAAAGGCTGTTTCGATGGTTTTTCCGCTGAGCAAATGTCCGCAGGACCTTTTCCGGTTCGGAAACGGGTTTCGAATTTCGCGCCGGAATCGCGACGCAAAAACGCGACTGCGAACGTGTTTGCCGAACGAGCTGCGAACGTCGATTCATGGGCAACTGATTCGGGGGGTTCGTCCGCCGAAATCAGTTCATTTTCGAGCGACCTGCACCGGAGTGCGTGGCATTTTCGGCGACTCGCGGATAAGGGTGCGTTTGCGTTGATTTCGGGGGGATTGATTTTTGGGTATCTCAGTGGGGTATGCGGAACAAATGCCTAACAAATGAAAAACGTGATCGCGCTGGCGTCAGTCCGCAGTGAGATGGCATAGTTGGCGGGCGAACGCTTTTCGGCCGAATAAGCAAGGTTGGCGTCTGCTAGTGAGTGGGGGTGTTTTGACAGTATTGTGCAGGTTAGTGTTCGAAATTGAGAGTCTGGCGCTGGAATTCAAAGGAAAGTGAGAGTGTCTGGGAAAGAGAGGGTGAGATTGGAAATAAGGGGGGATGAACGAAATTTGTCTGGAGATGGAAATGCTGGGAAACGGAATTAGTCGGGTTAAATAGAGAGGATTTGAATGATTATATGGTAGAAATGGAATTTGTGATTTTGAAAGGCGTATTTGCTTGTAGTTTGAATGTAATCACCGAGAATTACTGAAAATACTTCGAAAATGTCTGTAAATCTTTTAAAATATCTCAAAAAAGGCTATGTTTTGTAATTCCATTTTTTAAAGAGTTTTTAAGAGTTTCTAGAGATTTTTGAAAGATTTTCGAACACTTTTATCTTGGAAAGGTTCTAGATTAATTTTGCATAATTTTTTTTATTTATTAATAGTTGAACTTACTTACAAAAAATTTACAAAAATTTGAAGATGTATAAAAAATACTAACTATCCTGAAATCTAGATGAAACTATTGTAAAAATTGAATACAGATATGACCATACCCAGAACAAATGTGACAAATACCCAGAACTTTTTTATACCAAAAAATTCTGGATAAAAACATACAATTTAATGAAAGTACGGAATTTTCATTGTATATATTGATAAAAAATGAATTAATTACGCACTGCATTTATTTGGATAAAAAGAGTAAATAAACAAAACAATTTCATTACTATGTTATGTCAGAGGGATTCAAAATTATATTTTTTAATTTACATAATACAATTTAAAATAGAATATTCAATTTAAAAAATAGAAAAAAAATTAATTCTATATCATTATTAATCATTTCAACAATTCATACCTTCGAATATGAAGATAAAAAATAATAAAAAATATTATCAGATAAGAAATTCTTTCAGTTAAGTATTCATAACATTATTCATAACATGGTTTTAAATACTTTTTCTTTGTTTTTTTTACTATTTTATCCACTAATATTCGATAAAATAAGTTAATTAATTACTCAGTAAAATAAATGTAAAACTCCTTCAACCCCAATACTGCTGAATAAAACTAATGCAAAATTTGTTTGATTCTGCCTTAACTATACACAATCTCAATGTTCGTACCAATAAATGCATCTTAATAAAGAGAAACTCTAACCTTGTCTAATCTCAAACACCATTAGCACCTTACAGCCCCTACCTACCTTTTCTGTCAGCTTTGCCAGCTGCCCAAGCAACCAAAAATTTTCTATGATATAACTGAGACATTGCAGGTAACTCATAAGTGAGTCACCTGTGACTGTCATTGCGTCACTATTACCCTCTCTAGATGACCGATGTCGGACTTTGAAAATCTGACTTTGATGTGACTATAATTTGATTTAATTCTGATATCAAACACAAATAAAAACAAATATTACACCTATTTTAGTAAATTGTTTCCAACTGGTCTACACATAGTCTTGAACCCTCCATGCTGATGATCTGGAGACGTTAGTCGCTCAGCCAAAACAACATCTGATAGCCCAGAATCTTAGCCAAAAACATTTTTGAGAATTCCAAAATGTCCTAAACTAGAAGATTTCAGCAAATACTTCAATTATACACATTTTCATAACATATTTTTTTTAATTTCACTTTTTTATTTTTAAAACACTACAGAATTTTCAAAGATTAAAAATCGATGTAAGTTAAGACAACTGTTTTGATGTCTAAAATGTTAAAAAAAAATTTTATAAATCATTGAACAATCACTCTAATATTTTGTTACATTACAACAGTACAAAACACTCAAATTTATAATTCTTTCACTGTCGTTAATATTCCAACGTCTCTGTTTAAACAGTAACTTCCTCTTTTTCTCTCAAGACAAATCTGAGAAAGTACAAAAAGTTTGATATTATATCAAAATTGGGACCGTTCATCAGACATTACCCGAACTTCAAACATGTTTAGAGTTTCCATTTCCAAAAAGACTAACATACACCCTCCACCCAAAACATACTAAAACCAAAAAATCTGACCCCCTTCCCCTCTCAACCTGCCTCCATCTAACCACACTCCTCTTCTTCAGGAACCCAACACCGACCCCGAAATGTCCGGCAAGGGTAAGCAGACCTCCAAGAAGTTCCGCGAGGGCGGCAAAACCGGGGCGCCGCAGCCCACCCCCATGGAGACCACCAGCCCCGAGGCCGAGGAAACCACCATGTCCCTCCCGATGCTGCGTATCGCCGACAACGCTAAGCACTTGCCCAGATACACCAGCATCCTCCAGCGGAACCCCGACGAGGGCATCGGCATGGAGGACCTCGACGTTCTCCAACTGGAGCTGGAGACCCTCCTCTCCTCCGTCGTCGTGCGCAGCCGCATGCTCCAGGAGGAGATCCTGAACCTGACCTCCGGCGAGGACAAGCGCGACCGGCGCTCGAAAAGCGGCAAGGGCGTCTCCATGGTGGACAAACGCGTGCGCGAGGAGAAGCCCCGGCCCCGGGAGGTCAAGACCCAGTCGCCGCACTCGGCGAAGCTGCTGAAACAGCGCACCATCCGCACCTCCGGGAACCAGGTGGTGCCGAACCCGCACGAGTCCGTGCGCATAGAGGGCGCCACCAAGTCGGACGTGCCGATGCTGTGTCTGCCGATGAACGAGACGCTCAACAAATTCTGGGCCTCGGTGGACCCCTACTGCACGGACATCATGCCGGACGACATCAAACTGCTGGAGGAGCTGATCGCGACCCACGGGGACATCAACGAGTTCAAGAAGATCCCGCCGCTGGGCAGACACTACAGCGCCATCTGGGCGCACAATGATTTGTTGCAAGAAGAGGAATCGGGAAACCCGAATAGGGATAAGAAGAAGAGCAGGTCGGATGTGGCACTATTGCTGGCGAAGGGGGACAAGAAGGCGAATGACATGGCAGGACCACTGACCCAGAGACTGGTTTCGGCACTGCTGGAGGAGAATGTTTATATTGCGAACAACAACGCGGATAGCAAGATGTTCAGGGACGGGGATCCCCCGGTGCTGAGAGATCTGACGATACAGAACTCGTTGAATTTGGAGATGAGGATGCATAAGGAACTTGTCGAACAGGTGGATAAAGTTGAAATTGCATTTAGCAGATGTGGGGAAATTGATGTTTTGGGATTTTTGAATAGTTAATAAATCAGGGGGCCTAGCGACTGGGAAATGCGGCAAATTTCTTTACGTAGATTTTCAACTTAAAATAAATGGTTTATTTAAGGTTAATGAATGATGAATAAATGTAGATTTTTATTTCAAGTTAGAGGGATAAATAAACATTTATTTATCGTTCAAACTTGAATGAATAGTCTTCATCATTGAACCTTGAACCTTTATCTTACTTATCTCTCTCTGATTTTAGGGAATCCTGGATCCAGATACCCAGAAGAAGAACCAGGAGGACGACGAGATTCTCGCGGAAATCAAGAGGTGTCAGCAGGAGCTGGCTGCTTTGTCCAACCACAATGTGACTCAGCTTAAGAAGTTGCTGCACTTGGCCCAGGAGGAAAGCAAGCGGCAGGCATTAAAGCGCAAGATCGCAACAATAGACAGCGAAGTTGTCGAGCATTACAACAAAGTTCTGATCTCGAAGCAAGGGGAGGTGCCAATGTCCCGAAAGGAGCAAGAAAAGGCTTGGAGCTGTCTCCGCGAGAGGGAGGCACTGTTGGAGCAGCTTTCGGCTCTCCCTGTGAACAGCATCGGCGAACCTGTCCCGACGAATGTCGCGACTTAACCGGGCTGAGTGTCCGAGACATTCAGAGGAAGTACGATGTCTTTGGAAGTTTGTTCCATTGGGAACGAAAGTCGGTGACAATGAATGACATTCATTTGAGGAATTATCTCTATTCGACTGGAATTCCAGCAGTCAGAGAGATTCAGACTTACAATTGAAACAATTGTAGGAAAACAAAGGTTTCTTGTTTTCGAGCAAATTGAAGATTTGCCTTGCATCTTCCAGTTAGTTTCAGATTTATATTTAAGGAACAATTTAATTTATTTCGCTGTCTTCTCGAGATTGCAACTCGAATTTGTTTAGGTTAAGAGATTTAGATTTCGACTTCAGCGTGTTACAGAAGCTGTATTCCAGAAATGCTGTGATCTGATTCGCTGTAGCCATTGAAGATAATTTCACCTGTTAGTATTATCGGGTACCATTTTGCGACAGACATATTAATTCCATTGTACTAACGTACACTGTGATGGAAAACTAGATTATAAACATGGACCTGACTGTGTGTGAACGACTAAAATACGCTGATTATATTTTCTCGCCTAGAAATGCAAATTGTATTACTATTTCTGGTATCGTTTTTGAAAAATCAACATTCTCGTTTTGTAAATAGTTTTTTCTTTTTATTAATAAGTTTTAGATTAGGCTTTCCAAAAGGTAACTAATGTTCATTTCCAAATCAATTAATAAAAATCACCAATGCCTTGAATTGAAAAAGATTGATTTTATTTATGTGTTTTTCTTGTCACACTACCTTAACTCCAAAGACTGGTTTGTAAAGTTTAACTCTGACGTGACATTTGTCTTCAGTTGACTCTCTGTGTTAGTACTGTCTATTTGAATGATGCAGATTTCATACATTATTATCGTTTGCACGATCTGTCGAGATATAAATCATTATTATCCTGTTATGGAAATAATTAAAGGAAAATTAATCACTTATCCTCGAAAACTCACATCTCGAAATGTTGTCATATCCAATGTTAAGAGACCGCAGATTTTCAGTTCCAATTTTGAATGCATCAGTTGAAGCAAAGCGTTCTTGGTCTAGAAATTATAATTTGTTTTAAAAAACGTGAAAATCAATTTGTTATCATGGAAATCATACCGTGTTTCTGCGATGATAAATGTCGCCGTAAAATTTGTAAATGAGCGATGCAGTTTTTTGGGCCTAAAATTTGAATCTGTTAAAACACTTTTGAACTGCACACTTTTGAGTCGCAAATTAGTGGGGATGTCAAAAATTGTTTGTTACCTTTCTTGACATAGAATCGGCGAAACTGCAAGCGAAAAACAGTTCGAACAAGTTTGCATTTATCCAAACCACAGACATTACGAAGGAAACGATTTTCCTGGTGTCCCATTCATCAGGGTCTTTCAAAAATATGTACATTTCGTTAACATTGAGAAACGTTTCAGAAAAACGTGACAGTATTGATAGTAAAATGGAGAGCGAGAAATAATCGACCATAATTTCTGTTATGTCGGACAACTCGTGGTACAGGTTGTTTATCTCCTTCATTTTATCTATCAGCAGCTTACTGAAAGGATATTAGTTGTAGTATGTCCATGAACTTTATGAAATGACAGTTGAATGATTATAATATTAATATCTGCACATTTCGAATACAGTCACTAATGTTTCTAAATAAATAAATAAATAAATAAAAATTTAAAGCAATCTTATTAATTGATTATTAATCATGTTTAATAAATCATTTATTTTCAATGAAGTATGTAAAGAATCGAATAAGAAATTATTTTAAAAAATATTAAAATCTTTCATAACAATAAAAAATACATTAAATTAAAAAATTTCCTTTGCTGTACCTGGAGTCTATACTGATATTCATTTTGTGATTCTTCATCCACTCTTTTATACTCATGTTCATCTCATGAAACTTGTCAACCAAAAACATCAATAACTTTATAAAAACAATTATCCAATTGTGGTTCACAATGTGCAAGAAGTTGTACAGATAAATTACACCCTTGTTTCCCTCTAACCGTATGAAATTTGTAAACAATGCCGTGCAGACGAAAAAAGCCAAATAGAGGGTGTTCGAGAGCAAAAGTGTGTATGTCAGGCGCCGAATGCTCTGCAGATTGTCGCTCTTTATGCCCAAATCCTGTTCTATCACATGCACCCTTTTCAAGTCGTTCAAAAGGTCACCCACTTTGACCTGCTGCGAGGCGATTTGAAGCCACGCGACCACCGTTGCGCCGCACTGGAAAACGATGCCGAATTCGCTGGCGAGGAATGCGGTGATGGTTTTGCGGGCCCGAAGCGATTCGCAATAGACGACGTAGGTGCAAAAAAGGAGGTAGCAAAGGCAGAGAAAGATGTTGTAGATGGCGCCGAAGTAGGAAAACCGGATTGTGATTTCTTTGTGGTCGAAGATGTACGGACAGATTCCCCAAACTTTGCCGACGTAGTAGCCGATTTTGACCTCGGTTCTGAGTCGGTTTACATTGAGTTCGGGCATTTTGAAAAGGTGGAGAAGAACTGAGGGGTGTTTGGAATTTAATTCGTTTTAATGGAAGGAGTGACTGGGAGATTTTTATCGGATGAGAGATGAGTGATTAATGATGGGAGTGTACTTTTTTTAATTGTAAATAAATGGTTGTATTATAATGTGTAATTTGTTAATATAACTGTCAAATTAACTGTGAATTTTATAGAGAACTTGAATATTTTTATATCATTGATCAATATAAGTAATTGTATTTTTTTTTAAATAAATTATCATTTTTTATTTACATTGACATTGATTGTTTAAATCAATTTCTCAATATTTACCGGTATCGTACGAATAGACAATCCCTATTTGAAAATTTATTGTATCAGTATTTATCAATTTTTTTATCAATTCTTAATTTGTTTTCGATATTTACCTGGATATCGATTCACAGCGAATCACAAAAGAAAATGCCTTGTGTGAATCTCGGAGGTTTTTACAGCAGAGAAATTGCAGAAATCAGTGAAAAATCACAAATCGCATTAGGTGAATCTCTACCCTGGTACAAGAAACATAGAAATTCATAATAAAAATGCCACTATGAAACTCTATGTAATATGTAACGGAGATTTCGAAGAGTTCCAATGGATTTTCTTAGGATTTTTGTCATGAATCATGTTTTTACATAGCGAATCATAAGAAAAATTAGTTGCGCATTCCCTTTCATGGATTTTCATAGCTATTCATGACGAAAATCCTATGAAAATCCATTGGAACTCTATGAAATCTCCGTTGCATGTTACATAGACTTTCATAGTGGAATTTTTA
>JABFPB010001743.1:0-23472 GCA_022817645.1 Ceratoteleas bidentatus
TGTACATCACAATCACTGCCTCAAAAAAATGTTTTACTATAATTTCCTAAGCATTTGGAAAAATTATTTTTGCAATTCACTAAATCCAACGTTGTACCTTCGAAAACAATTACTGTAACTTCTAACGAGTTTTTCCAATGCAATGCATTTTACTGTAACATTTTAGAAAATTTATCATACCCAAGATGAACACTTCTTCGAAGTTACAATAATGCGATTACTGTACACTGAAATAATTCTATCTTAGGCACTAATATTTGTATTTTTAAATTCGCATAATGTATGCAAATATAAATTATCGCAGTCCCAAATATACAAACATTAACATCAAATCAAATATATTTTTGATTTAAATTTGATTTAAATATTCTGACATAAATCTAGTAAATGTTAACAAAACATTATTCTCAATGAATGTAGTACGGTAAAATTGACCAAAATCCTACACAAACTGGATACACGGAAAAAAAGGTTTACCTAATTCAAGTAAATATTTACCTGAAATGAAGACAAGTAAACGAAATAACCTGTTTAAATCCACAGTTTAGCTGTTTTAGTCAAATTTTTACCTGACTCAAATAAACGTTCATTTGTTTCAGCCATTTGACGTTTACTTGTTCAAATATTTTTTTCTGTGTACAATATTCCCCACAATCTACGGATTCACCAACAACACACAACAAGCAAACTACTAACTCTCTGTGAAGGTAATCCAGGAGGCGTCCAAGCGAATCCTTTTTCCCTAGGATCAAATACTATGGAAGTATTGGGCTCCTCGCCCTTGAGCCCCAAACGCGCCCTAACCGAGACCCATTCCTCGTGGCAAACCTCGTGGGCTTCCCTGGGACACTTACAGCTCGTGCAGTTCTTTCTGCAAAACAAAATGGCCACATTAGAAACCCGAATTGCAGCCACATCAGTCACACACATACACACACATACACACTTTCCTCTGACACACGACCCAATAACTTTCTCCAAAGGCCAATAACTGCGACGATAAATTCACTGACGAAGCAAAAAAAAGTCCCCCGTTATTCAGCGGTTGATAAGCCGCAAAATCGGCTCATTAGGCGCAACACTTAATACCGGAGTCGCGCGCGTCCGTAGCGCCATTCGCAGTAAAAGTGCCGCCGAGTTAACCCCAATGCTAAATTTAATAACAAGGCGCGGTAAACATTGACTTTGGTCTTTTTATGAACTTCGCGGGCAACGTGTTCGTACCGTTTACGATCCCAACATGCCGGACAATAAAAACCTTTATTAATATGTTAACATCCTGGCCCGGACATCAACTGCCTTTTAAGGGGATCGCTTTATTCTTTGGTAGACGAACGACGAAACCTTGATCTTGAGACTTCGGTTTGACTCAGGAACATTTCGGGAAAGAGCAAAAAATATGTTTTACAGACTCTGGATTACACTCTTAAAAATATCGAAACATATCTTGTGGTCACAACAAGATTTGTATTGTCACAGAAGGATTCATGCTGTGGGAGAATGAATTCTGGTTGTCACAAATAGCGACATGCTCTGACAAAATGAATCTGTCTGTGACGATATGCAAATTTTAAGAGTATAGCAGATGTTTTTTTATAGTAAGTCAATGGCGGATTGTAATAAACTATTTAAAGAATAGAACGATAAGGTGCTACTTCGGCGAGTAATTAAACTCTTTTCATTGATTTTTTCGAAATTTTTTTTAAACTTACTCTTACCGAAGAGTAAGTTTAAAATGAATCGTGTAAATAAATTATAATTATAACGATAATAAATTATAACGATATCTGTTAGTTTGACGTTTAAATGGCAATGACTATGAGAAAATGACAATGGCGTGCATTAAGAAAAATGATGAATAATAATGTCCCAAAATTTGGGTGACTTTTACAGTCAGGTATTTTTCGAGAAAATAATGTTTTAAGTTGCTCATTTTGCTGTGCTATACATTATGTCTTATGGCAAGTTTACACATTAATTTCTTGTGGACGACACTGTGAAAGTGAACAAAAGTTGCGACAATAATTTCTAATCAATATTTCTAAAGGCGCACAAAATTTAAACTCACTGGCATTTCTTTAAGATTTTCAAATTTCCTCTTATATTCAAGACGTTCAAGGCTTAATTTAAAACAAATTTGGTTGAAAATATATTCATTTGGAACACTTGTACACGGAAATTTCGAAGTGGTCAATGTATCGTTTCAGGAGTGTTTAAAGTAAATAAATAGAAAATGTTGAAAACTAAGAAACTCAGAAACTTCTTTAAGGGGACACGCCACTGAAAAGTCAAGTATGCGTTAAAATTATCAGAAATAATTGTATCTTTAGCATATTATTTATTTATTTATGCAAATTTTTGTATAATGATACAAAAATGTATAATTACAGAGTCACATCATTTCGCAGTTTACAATAAAAACAATTACATAAGAAGTATCACTTTATTAAAATAAATAAATATATAATTTTCTAAGTCACTTCAAGTGGCACTAGTTCAGTACGAGTAGAATCCTTATTCCCGAGAAAAATGTGTAATTTCTGCAAACACATATTTACAATAACACTTTAATTTGCTGAACTCTGACTGCTGGAATTTTATACTAAAACTTTTAGGTTAGAACTAGAAACTGAGCAACAGTTTATCACTTCATTTCCTACTCCTACTATAAAAAACTGTCGACTTCTAAGTGAAAATGCAGACTGTTTCCGTCGCAAGTTATTTCGGCCGTATTTTTTCGTCGTCCGGCAATTACCTCGCGCGACATGAATTGAAAAATTTAAACCTCGTCACCCAACTGCGTCGCGCGGGAGACCCCGTGGCAGTAAAACGCGGAATTTACTGGTAAGCCAATACTTCGCACCAAATCAACCTTGGCCAAAATTACTCGTACATCATAATTTGACGTTGACCGGCAGCGAAACGTTCCGTCGTCGTTCGTCATTATGCCAAAACATTAGCTGATCGATCAGAGCCGCGCGAAATCCATCGCACGAAAAAAAACGAAGAAAGGCGGACGTTTCCTTTATGATATCACCGCGCGACTATTGATCTTCGAGCAGTTATCGTATAATCAACGGGATGCATTTACGTGTGACAGTTATTGTGCGGCTAACCGCACCCTTCCGGATGTCAGTCTCAAGGCTGACCGAGAAAAGAAAAGCGACATTAATATTAGCTAGCCGCTCGCCTTCTTTTCGTCGGCGTTCTTTTCTAATACACGCGTAAGCCAATTAAATGTAAATCAGGCCGAGCCGAGTCGCGACTCGCAAAGAAAAGACACGACGCGTCTGTGCGCGCGCTAAATGCGTCGCGCACAGGCAGAAAAATGTTTTCGCGGAATCAACGGAATTATGATATTATTGCGTGGCGCGTCGCGACGGGTATTTTCGCGGGCCGACGCGCAATTGGCCGTTGCGGGCGCGCAACTGAAAGGCAATTTCGCGCGCCGTTTTGCAACGATAATGCCGAGGCCACGAAAATGCCGCGATCGCTCGGACAAAGTCGGCCTCCAATGTCGAGGCCTTTTGGCAATTAACGCGGACTTTTCGAACGATCTCGGATTGGCATGTGGGAGCAGGGAATGTGAAAACTGAGAGTTGGAATCCGGTAGATGAAATATGGTGTATGGAGAGTAAACTATAAAAACTTTTTTCTGAGGAAAGTGTTGTTGTAGCATTTTAGAATTTTTTGAGTTTTCTGAGTACAGAAACTGGAAAGTTTCTTAGAAACAGAGCCGGAAAACTTTCTCAGAAACTAAGAAACTGTTCTTGGTAGAGAAAAATAATGCGACTTTGAAACAATGGGTGCCGAAGTATTAATTAAGCATGTCGTCCGATATAATGCGAATATATGTCGAAGGGAACTTTCGAGGAAACTTTTCGCGAGAATTTCAAGAATTTTAGAATTTTTGAAGAAAGTCTTGGGTTTCAGGATTTTTAAGAACTTTGGAGGCAATTCCAAGAATTTTCGACGAAATTCCTGAAAACTTGCAAGAATTTTCGAGGCAGTTCCAAGAATTTCCCAGGTAATTGCGAGTACTTAGGAGGAAATTCCAAAAATTTTCGACGATTTTTCAAGAGGTTTCGAAGACATACTTGGAAGTATCAAAGAATTATCACTGAAATTCCTGAAAGTTTCCGAGATTTTTCAACCAAATTCTTCGAAATTTTTCGACAGAATTTTTTCTTGAAACTTTAAAAAGTTTTTAGTCGACAACATTCGAATGTTGTCGAAAATTCTTGGTTTTTATTCGAAAATTCTGGGAAGCTTCCTAGAACTTCGTTGAAATGTCTCGGTATGTTTGATCTTTCAGGAATTTAACTGCAACTTATGGATACTTCCAGGAATTTCTTTACAAAATCTAAGAATTTTGTTGAAAACTCTTGCAGTATTTTCAAAAATTCTTGGAATTTCTTCGAAAATTCTCGAAAGCAGTTTCATCGAAAATTCATGGAATATTTTTACGATTTGTCAAAACTTAGTTTATTAACATATCAAATCTTTTCATTACCACAGAAGTTGTCATTTGTTTATAATTTCAGGCGAACTATTTTTAGCGCGACATAGCCAATTCAAACTGGCTCTTCCCGTTTAACTTGGTGTTGAATAATTTCGTTTTATTTATGCTTATGTTATTATAAACATTATTTATAACTCGACTAACTACTTATAATTTCATTCGATTTGAATGCAAAAAAATATAAATACTTCTTATTTTAAATATTCTGTAATAAAATATGTTTTATGGTGTCAAAATAGTAATTATATAAATTATAAAACTCTTCAACTTAAATTCTATCTAGATATTCGTTTTGATAACATCTTTTTAAGATCAGTTCGTTCTAATAACCGATTCATTCGAACTTGCTGTTCATGTAAAATGAATAATTATACTGAATAAAATCCGTATGTATTATCTGTAATATTCCAATAGAATCCGGTTAATATTGAAAATTTATATTAAATGTTGTACATTAATGATACACTAAAATAACCAATATTATTAAAAATAAATGTTACAATGTAATGATACAATTTATTATCTTTTCTAATTGTGTTTTAAATGTCTGCAAATTTAATTAATTTAAGAATGGACTGGAACTGCTTACATTATGATGTATCGTATCACATTTTTCGGGACACTCCTATATTCTTATGTTCACTCCATGGTTTTCTTAATATACTACAACTACCTCGAATTATCAGAGCTTATCCTCATCTGCGATTCATTTTTGGCAGGATTGACTGTGAAAAATTGGTATAAAGATTCCCGAACGAATGAGACAAGTTTGACGTTGCCGCGGTGGACCGATAATCCGTAGCTCTTCCGCGCGAAGTAACGGACGACTGTCGACGTCCGTGTGCAATTTAAATTAACGGAAGAAAGACAGTCGTTGTGCAGTTCTCTGTTGGACGTTATTGAAATCCCAGGAAATCGAGATTCGCGGGTTTATACCCGGTTACGGATAACGAGCCACTTCTCACTGTCACCCGATCCGCGCAATCGCTTGAATGATCTTTCGAAATACTAATTGTAAGATTATCGCGCCTCATCTTTCTCGTTCCTTCGCGGGAAAGAATGCGATTTATTGAATACAGTGATATTATTTAGGGACAACGGCAGATTTGATGTTTGACAAATTGGATTCCATGGGGATACTGTGGAAGCTAAATGATAATGAAAGCAAAAGTGGCACCTTGGGCAGCATAAGGTCAGCAAACATTCCACAAAATGATTACTTTATTTAGCTTATGCAAGGTATTGACACAAATATTTATACAAATTTGAGGAAAAGTGATGTTTAAAGTAAATAAATAACAACTTGTTTGTAACTATAACTTCACTGAGAAAACTAATTTGTAAAAGTTGCGAAAATGTCGTACTTTTTACGACATATATCTTAAAGTGTTCAAATTTTTCGTAGCTTTTACAAATTAGTTTTCTCAGTGCTCCAATTGCGTTCCTTTGTAATATTTCAAAATAAATGTGTATACTGAATTTAAATGTATATAAATATTGTACAATGTAATTGACATATAAATCATGATAGCACGTTCAGTTCCCTAAAATTCTTAGTCCTTAAAATTTTCCTTCCTTTAAATAGCTTTACAAAGGTACCCGCTAACATCCGAAAATAATTACCGCACTTATCTTATAAGGTGAATGTTATCCGAAATATAATTGCTCTGACCTGAATTGTCAACTGCGATACTGACTCTGGATGTATAATGTGACCACATAACTATCAGGAATTAACGTCAAAATCGCGCAGACACTAAGGAAGGGTGGCTTACATGGTGTAACACATTTAATGAGACAAATTCCGCTCGTGTCGTGTACCCACATAACGGGGGAGGAGAAAGTCGCGTGGGTATCTCGTTAACAAGCGAAATTTTATCATTACGTCGCCTTCCTGCATATTAATAGTTTCTAACCCTTCGTCCTTCCCTCGCAGTGCCGTTTTTAGGGTTCTGGAGGCCCTGGGCTTTTTGTTCATTAAAATTCACAATGTCAGACTTCGAAGTATCTTTTTCGATCTTTCTGTAAATCAACGTCGTTGATGACATTTTTTATATTGATTTCCTGCAAAATATCATTTTCGATATTCATCAAGGATAGCTATTTCAATCTCCTGAGTCATACTATTACTTAATATAAATTAATTTTTTATTAAACTGAGCGGCAAAAATGACCGTTTGCCACTGCAGTTCGTAATCGTTAGTTTAAATTATTCAATATTTGGAAAAGACTCGTCGTTGGTTATTATTTTTCAGAAGCTTGTACAAAAAAATACTTAGATTAATTAATTATAATTAATCGAAGATTGACATATGGGACCTCTGAGATTTACGATTATTTAAAAAATCATAACTTTTAAAAGCCCTTAGACAATTTTTCAAAAATTCGAGTTTTAATTTTAACGTTTGACACTACTCTTCTGGTCCTCTGCAAACTAGGATTATATACAAAAAAATCCTAATTTTACGTAACTCCAGGAACATTTTCTAAATAAGGGATTGTTCATAAAGCATGTTTGGTTTATGGGGAGGGGGGGTGGTAATGTGACAACTTCGATACCTAATATTTTGGAGGATTTCTAAAAATGTTTTTCTTACTTTAATTAAATTTTTCTTGTTTTATTTGAAAACAACAATTTTTGCGGGACTCTGGGTTAGTGCCACAACTAAAACGGCACTGCCCCCCGCCGTTAATCATGAATTATCTCAGCTTGTCTGCAACGATTCGTCCCACCTCACTCCCGAAAAGCTCGCTCCAAAATCACGCACGTTTATTTTCGAAGATTGGGCGATTGCGCGCATAATTACGGCACCGAAACAACGAACGCCGTGCGAAAGAAATGGCCGAAGATGCGTGGACAAGATACACCCATTAATGCGCAATGGCCCGAAAACTAATTGCAATTTGTAGGCGGCGATCATACGGTAATTGTGCCATTAGCCGCGTGTGTCGCAAGAATTCATCACGGCGCGCATATTTCAAGTAAACGAGAAGGAAGTCGCCACCATCAGCTACTCTTCGCTAAACATAGATAATCAAATTTGCATCTTGATAACGTTCGCCGCGGTACCGCTTAATCCGCTCGCGATTCTCTGATCGGTTTACCTCCGACACTCCCCTCAAAACCGAATGTCCACGGAAACGTTAAAACATCGCGCGTGTCGATCGAACGCGTCGATTCGATTCCGCGAGGTGTGTCTAAAAATACGAAAAACTGGCCGGAATTTGCGTAAGATTGATGAATTACTGATAGGCGAAAATTCGGGCTTTCGAAACGGCCGCTGCGTGCCAAAATATTTTATTTGTTACAAATGAACGCGGCTTTGAAGTCGCGTTCACTTTTTACGCTGCGCGTTTATTTATACGTTTTCGTAAGGAAAGGTACGCCGGTGTCGTGATGCAACGATTCGTTAAACAACAACGGTTGCCTCGAAACCGGGGCGATAATTAGAGTCACGGTCATGTGACGAAAAATGGTGTACAAAAAGTGCCGAAAACGCGGGAAACTGAGGATTGCCCAGGAGCCGAGAAAGCTTTGAGACGTTTTGAGAAACGTGGAATTGGTCATCCTAAAATCATCTATTGTTAATTTGTTTGTACTCTTGGAATTAGTTGATATGCCATTGGAAGTGGTAACAGTTTATAAACGATAGGTGACACGAAAAAGATACGTAAATCAGTGACGTTTACAAACACACAACACTGTCACACTAATGAAATAAAAATTATTTAAAGAAGCTCGACTTTTCAGTAGATTCATAGACAAAGTGGACTTAATATGACAGAGCACATAAAGTACTTCATTAGATAAATTTACATGATGATGTTGATTGATAGGGTTTATGTTAATTCCTTCTGCCGCATGCAAAGGTGGAAAAATCATTCTGGTAAACTATAACCAGACCATAACCAGATGATGACTAAACTGACTGGCAGACTACAATTGTGACAAGTAGAATTTCTAGTAATAAGAAAATTAGCACGTTTCATAGCATATGTTTGCAATCAAACATATGCTATCAAACATCCTAATTTTCTTATTACTAGAAATTAAACATATTCAATTTTTTAATTATTGATATTATTTGTTCACATATTTCTATGGTTGTAGGAACAATACCCCCCAACAAAATAAACTGTCTTGGAACAGTAACATTTGACTCTGGAAACCATTGAGGAACCAAGCTTATTCGAGTATTTATCTACTATTCCTAGAGAGGTACCATGATTAGAAATCCATTCATGGAACCCATTTTGGAATTCCAGTGAAATTCCATTTATGATTAAAACCAATTTTTTAATGTCAGAAACTAGACTGTGACTAAAGTTTGGTTACAATCTAGATGATGATCGTAATAGGCTTCCAGACTAAAACTAAACCCAGTCCAGATTTGTATTATGTTCAGAAACGTCTGAAATGAGTAATTCTGAAACCCGGCACTTGTTCAGTCATCTTACACTAAGAAAAATCGTAGGAGTTAGAACAACTCCATATAGTGGTTGAAAGCGTATAAAAGGTTGTTTAAATTCCAATTTAGACTTAAAAGACGGTAAAAAGTTGTTTCAACTCCTATTCCATGTATTTTGAGTTAAAATCAACTTCACTTTGGAGTTATTTCACTTTCCTTCTGGAGTTAGTTTAACAGTTATGGAGTTGTACCATTTCCAACTGAATAAAAAGAGTTGAATCTACTCCCACTTCTGGCTATCTGACCATAGCTGGATCCCAGACTATTTCCAAACAGATCGTTACAATGCAAACGGTTCTAATATCACCCTTCCCAAAGACCTTTCATTCTTTTCTTTTCTTCTTCCACCTCACATAACAGTACACCTATTCCAATGACAAACTCCACATTCGCTAATCCCATTCAACATGATTTCGGTTACTGGATACCTAACGATGAGCTCGAAGAGTTCGGTCTGGGCGAAGACCTTGCAGTACAGGTGGAGCACCCTGACACAGACCCACTTCATGCCGGGCCAGGGTGCCAGACTGAGGTCAAGGCCGTCTTCCAATGGACATTTGCCAACATTAATGCCACGCTTGAGTTCCGCGCCCGAGATCGTGGGGAATCGGTTACGCCGATCGAGCATCGGATGGCGCCTTCCATTGCGCTGCGCCAGCTCCGCCAGGCTGCGCTTGATGTCCGCGCCAGAATGCGTCGAATATCGCTCGCGTCGGTCCAGAGAAGCTGTCTTCCTGTAGAAGTCCTTCTCCGAGAGAGACGGACACCGGGTTCGGCTCGGATCGGTCTTCATCGGCGGACTCATGGGCCTCGTCTTGGGCTCGGGGATCTTGACTCGGATGGGCTGTGGTGCGGCACCAGGCTGCGCCACGCAGCTCACCCGGACCTCGATCTTCGGGCAGTCCTGCCCGGGGCCCTTGGGACTCATTTTGGGGCCCGAGCCGAGCAGGATCGGCGTCGTGTGACGCCGCTGCAGCCGCTCGTTCAGCGTGATTGGATGAGATCACATGACTTCGATGCGCTGGGTAGGTGGGCACTGTGCGGAGTCGGTCCGGTAGACGGTTAGGTCTTCAGGTCATGGTGACTGAGGGGGTTCGGTTCGCTGCGAAGGGGTGGCCTGTCAAGCATTGCGGGCTTGAGTCGATCTGGGGAGGAGGAGGATTAAAGTGAGTGTTTCTGGGGAGGGGAGAATAGGTGAGTACCATGTTGAGGTAGAATTAAGATAGTACGATGTTTTAGCTAGAAAGAGTTGGGTGAACAACTAGGAAACCAGATAGGAATCTGGTTAGGAAAACTTATAGGAACCTGGCTAGGAAACCAGACAGGAATGTAGATAGGAAACGAACTGAGCATATGGCTAGAAATCCAGGGAGGAATGCAGTTAGGAAACCAGTTAGGATTCCAGCGTGGAGGCCAGCTAGGAAACGAGATAAGAAACCAGCTAGGAATCCAGATAGGAAACCAACTAGGAATTGGGCTAAGTATTGGCTCAGTTTTTTAATGTTGTCAATGTTTGATAAAAAGAGTATTATGAGTATATCAATACTCCTCATGCTTTCTCAACATGGTACTTCTTTGTAGTCAAATCGATCCATTGAAACAAACACTTGATGTAAAATTGATTTAACTTTGAGATTGTAGAAACTGATTGATTAGTACTCAATGCTGTTGACAATTGGTATTTAATAGTTTTTAGATTCTATTTCACTAAGTAGATATAAATACTTGATAAGTATGACACTTTAAATCCAGATCAACCTCATGTTTCAGTCAATCGAATGTTTGTTCCAACGACACATTTATTCCATTCTGTCACACTTGGAAAAATCGTAGGTGATCCAAACGAATATTAGTTGCATAGCCGATTTTTTTTCAACTTAAAATTTGGTGAAGAAAAAATGAATCAAGAATAATTTTTTCAAGTGTCTCAGGGAGGTCTATTAAGTATAAGGATATCCAAGTTGCCATCCACGTGTCTTACGACGCAAATCATTATCTGATTGAAGTGGAACCATCTTTCAAGTTTCGGGGTCTACGCGACCGGACTGTGAGTGACACGAAAAGTCACCCCTGATTTATGGAAATGACAATCCGAGATTCGTGACATATTTTACGTGATAATACATGACCAGTCCAAGGGAGAATAAGAGCATGAATTTGATTCGATCAAAAGTTTGCCTTAGGGAAAACCATCGAAGAAAGACGGCGGTTAGCGTGGAACAAGAGCGACGGTTTCTTCTATTTCTGAATAGTGAAGGTTTGAACAAATGATTTGCCGAAAAACGAATTGAAACGAATTTAAACCAAGTCTCGCACGAATTTGGTACAATTACGAGGTGTTATTTTTTTAGCTTACTCATCACAGAAACATTATCATTCAACTTTTTCGCCGAGCGGCACTCCGCGTTCGTTTTATCGCGATCGTAAAATTTGATTATAGCAAAAGGATAGTTCGCGTTATAAACAAGCAATCCGCAGAAATTGAAGTATTGTGTACCACAACCGGAATGCCCCCAGTAAATCTTCCATTCCGATAAAGATAATGAAAAGTCCCATGATGGGTTTCCCGACGGTGTATTTTAAGAGACTAGAGTCAATAACGAGATTCCGCCAGACGAATGAATCGGGAGTAATGCTTCATTTTGGTGCCATCAATAATCATTACATCTCGTTAAGACACCTCATTCGTAACGATGCAACGTCATCTTTCATTTCAGTCATCCACGAAACTCCTCTTTTTACAAACAAAATAATGAATAAGTAATATTTTCAGTTTACTAACGGTCTTCTGATTTTTAAGGATAGACACTGAATAAAATCATTACAACCGATATTCAAACTAGGTTCCCCTGGTAAAAAATGATATGTATATAAAATATACATAAGTAAATATATGGCTCATATGTAGCATATACATATCTACATATGTCGTCCATATATATTCGTGTATGCCAGACATATATCCATATATGAGGCATATATACCATATATACAGTTATATATGGACCATATATGTTCATTTTTACCTGGTTCGTCAACCTGGATGGACGAACGGAATTCGTGTACGTTAAATTAATGAATGAACCGCTGAAACTGTGGACAGCCGAGAGTCTACGGTACGCAGACGACGACAAAAGTTCACACGTGCGGCAACGCATCTAATAAGTCGAAGGGGGGCTGCCTGAGGAACCCAAGCTAATGGCTATTAATTAGATAAAAGTTCGCTATATTAAGAGCTGCAATAGTCATCGTTGGAAATAGACGGTAGGATAAAACGCGATTTCGACATTCTATTTGCAGCAGGCGTTACTTCCACGGGGCACTCGAACTCCTATTCACGTGAGCCAGGACGAGATTGCCATTAACGCGTACGCAATAATTTTAACTTATTCGTGTATCGACACGTGTCGATATGGCATTGGAAGATTCTTTTAATGTGCCCAATAAGGCTAATTCTGCAGTTTTTGGAAAGTTGGACAATGTCAAATATTAATCTGTATTCATTTTTTAAAAAAGTTTTATTATATATAATTTTTTAAATAAGTGATATAATGTAAGAAGAAGTTAAAATGTACAAAGTGAAGTATAAATATAAGAAAAGTTTAATGATTTTGATTTGTACCATTTTTAAATTTCCTATCTACTTGGCATTTGTTTTATTTTGTGTAAAAAAATAAGCAAGTAAACGAAAATCTCAATTTATTGCAAGACTGACTTTCTACCTTAAAGTAACGCAAAGATTTCATAATAGCATGTTTTTACAGCCGCGCGTATCGCGCCAGATAATTTGAAACCACAAAGTCTCGAACATTAACACGTGTTTTCAGGGTGGCTGAATAAACTCGTATTGAATAAATCGGCGAACGCAAAGTGCGTTCTTTCATAAAAATACGTTTACTTTGCACATGCGACGATCGCTCCACAAAGATGCCTTTATTCTTCCGATTACAAAAGTTGTTTATTCGCGTCACTGACTGAAATTTAATACTATAGACAAATTTAACGAGATACGAGTCAGCAAGTCAAATGCAAGACCGCGGCACACGTTGTAAACGATTACTTTTTTCGGGACTAAAAGAAAACGACTGAATATCGATGTATCGAAAATGAAATATCCACTCAATTCCATCGATTCCACAAGAATTTATGATGCAGTTAAATAAATTTTCTCATGATTCATAGAATTCTCTTGTTTTCTTTCGCGATATAGAACGACAGAAAGCAAACGAAAACAACGTTCCGCGATTCTTTACGAGTTCAAGAATCGAACAATCACTTAAGTCAAACTAAACAAACGTAATGCCGTGGCTAAATACGTCTCGGCTTGATTGCACAGGAATGACGGCGTGGACGAAAAGTCGCGTATTGAGATTGTTAGTAGCACGCGAGCTAATTGCTTAATTGACTATTGATCTCGCTTAATTCAAACCCGGGAGTTAAGTGAAGATATCAAGGGTATTAGATATTATCTACTTAACCCGTTTACGCGCGATCGGCAGAGTCGCGTTTATTTGATCTATCGATTAAAAAGTTATCGCTTTCCCGCGTTTCATCGAACTCGAAACTATAACAGGCAAACCGACACTCCCCGCGAAAAGTATTAATCCTGCAAACCAGAAATCGAATCAAATGTCGCTCATCTCTTTCCCAAAAATTGAAATCCAACTTGGTTCACCAAGAAAAATTGATGAACATTTGACACGCGTGAGACATTTCAAAATTAAAAATTAATACATTATAGAAATTACAAGAATATGTCTCTATTTTCGAGTTTCTCTATTTGAAATCTTTCCAGCGATTCAAATGAAGTTTTATTTTCCATATTTTTTCTCCGTGAACACTAAGCTGGCCTATTTTGAACGAATCTCCCTTGAGACAACGTCGAGGAAAAAGTTGTTCCGGAAACCGAAAAGGTTCCACTTTTCGGTCCAAGCAAAACACGCGACAGCAAATCGCGCCACAATTTCAGGAATGTCGATTCACGGACGTTTCCCAATAGCGTCGTACATGGCTCACTGTGGACAGATATTTTTGAATGTCAGGAGTATATGTGTTGTCACGTGTAAGCGACGGTCCGGTGACGTAGCTCGGCGGCGAAACGTCACGCCTTCGTCGCGCGTCTGCGACGAATTCGCATCGCGTTGTATCACCGCGCGAAATATAGGTCGCCGCACGCCAACAGCAAACAACGATCGGACTGAATGAATCGAGTCGACACTATCACTGGATTGCCGAAATTCGGACCCCACTTTCTGCAGCACAACCACCGGAAAATCACTATTTCTTGGGGAACACCAAACGAGTTGCACTGCAAAAACCGAGTGTTATATTATAAAACACTTTGGGACCAGAGATACCAAAAGGGTTTTACTTTGAAACACTGAAGCGCCAGAAACACTGAATGTTTTTCAGTGTTAAAACACTTTTTAAAACACTTTGGAGCCAGAAACACCGAAGGATTTCAAAAACTACAATTCAAACTCTGTGGTACCAATAATACCAAACATGTTTTAGAATGAAACACCTTCTAAAACCTTGTAATAAATAAAAGAATGAAACAGTTTAAGAAACATTCTGGGACCAGAGACTTTAAAAGACTTTCACTCTAAAATTCTTTGGATCCAAAGACACGGACAGTGTTTACAGTGAAACACCATTTGAAACACTGCAGAAGCAAAGACTCCAAAAATGTTTTAGACTGAAACACTATGGGACCAGAAAAAACAGAAGTGTTCCATTCCCAATCTTTTTGGGACCAAAAACACTAAAAGTGTTTACAGTGAAACACCTCTTAAAACACTATGAAACACTACGAATACCATGTGTGTTTCTCAGGAAAACCCTTTTTTCATATGCAATGCCGAAAAAAGTTCCAGTCCAAATTTTTACAGTATAACACTTAGAAATTTCTTTTTACAGTGAATTCGCGCTGCGAGTACGATTCACCGATTCGCGCGCGAAATCCGCTGTTCGATTGCGACGCCTTGGTCCGCAAGCATGTCGCTAGCGAGACATCGCGCGAGCGGGCGCGTGCGTCCGAAAAGCGAGTGCATCCGCGCAAGGAGCGTACTTCAAACTGGCGCCACGCGGTTCGCAGACAACGTTGGTAGGTGTTACTATACGTGGTAGCGCAGGCGCGACTCGCCGATGTCATCGAAATCTCAATGCGGCTCGCAGCTCTTCACAAGTCAACGGACTTCTGTTTCGCGGCAAGAACACGACGCGCGACGGTTTACGACGGATTCGCGTGTTTTGTAAACTTGATCCGAGTGGCGCAACGCCGTTTTGTTTGAAATCGGGTTCCGGGTTGATTGAGAAAGAAGGGGGGGTTGAGTTTGGATTTCAGTGACGAAGACATTTTGTTTGCAAGGTTTGTACAGATAAATGAGGATGTGGTTTGAATTTGGAGTGGATAATTTTGGGGAAAATCTTAGGTATCTAATTAAAATTATGGGATTTGAAATATGGAGTCCATTCAAATATTCGGAACCTAATAGTCATAACTTATGAATTTGTAACTCGCATAAACTGACTGGTTTCGTACTGTTTCATAAAATGTATGTATCAATAGTATTAGACATTTCGATTTTATAGGAAATTTTGTCTTGATTACAAAATGAAAGGAAAGTTGTTGAATTATTTTAATTATAATCACTTCACTTTTGAAAGATAACTCTCCTAGATTAAGATAAGTTCCTTGTACCAGTTCTGTTTCAAATTCCTTTTTTCCGCGATATCAAGCTTATTGAGAATGTCATACACAAAACCAAAACAGAAATAATAAATTAATTTGTTTGCAAAAACGAATTTATTTAAGAGAATCAAATCAACTCAACTTACCATTATTCGCAAATACAAGATAATTTGAACAAATCTAGATGTATCGCTGTCCAAAGAAATTATTGGTTATTCGTAATTATCCTTAATTATCTGTTATATTAGAGAAATCAGTTCTCTCGCAAATGTTATTGGACTCGAACAGATTGTAATACAATACAAAAAAATGTTCATTTTCAGGTACGATTTCTTCACGTATTACATCTTAAGTATTTATTTATGCGTAGCTTCTTTCTTTCTTTTTTCAATTAATTCATCTTTTTCCTTCAAATGACCTTTGTTTTACGTATTACATAAAGGAGACAATAAAAAATGCATTCATTATCCACTTTTCATGCCCTTTTATTATATTGAATGAGTAAATAAATTAATGAATAATCTAAAAATAAAACGCAGTTGTACTAAATGCTTTTCTCACCAATACGACCCTCCATTAAATAGAAAATAACGATCGTTCCGACGGAAAACGGTTGTAGGCCGTTCTAATTGAACAATGTCTCACAATTTCTAATTTTGCACTTAAAATTACTCTGCACGAACGAAAACTCACCACACAACCACGCTCAACTTCCATTGGCAAAAATCATTTTCTCGCACTGTCTGACGATTTTACCGCAGAAACTGTTGAACACTATAACGCCACTCGAACGCAACCGCGACGTTATCCTTTTCGACGTTAACCGCGTTTGTATATATAACTTTCCATTTAAACTTCAACGGCCGTTGAAAGCGAAGCCGTTGCTGTTCCCGCGAGGGTATCGCAAAAATCGGTCGCAACGTAATTCGCGGAATTTATTTGCGATCGGCTTTATTTAATTAATTTGCCGTGAAAATACGCGCCACTAAATTAGACGCTTAAGTGTTCTTACGCGGCGCAGTATATAAGGCGCTCGCGACAATAAATAAACCTGCGGAAAACTCGAATACATTTTTCCCGACAACGAAACGGGATTTTCTCGTTTTGTGCGGCGGCACATTGTAAATCCTGTGTAAAGATACACATGGTTTTACAAGGTATATAATATAACAATACACTCGAGTCGTAAACATGTAATACATAGGCGGGTATTTATTCGATTTTTGTGCAGACACCTTTAGCTTGCGCAGAAAATCGATATTTTCAAGAAGAGAATTTATTAATAAATAGAAAGTGAACCTAAATTTGTGCAAACGCCGACATTTAAATTTCGAAGGGTATAACCTTTCTAGCAATTCAAATAAAAAAATTGAATAGGTTGGTTTTTAGGTTAGCTTACACGTTTTTTCCGTCACTTTCCGACAGTTCCTTTTCAACTTATGTCCCAGCAAACATAATTAATTGCAATTTATTTTTAAATTCTGCTACGATATTTGCTAATCGTAGCCAGCCCAAATTACATTTTTTTAACTCAATCCACTTACTTTGAGGCAACCAAAATTTTGCACGACTCGCAAAAATGTTTCTTTACAATTATAGTAACCTTCTTGCACATTAGTAACCCTACATTTTGATTGTTTGGAAAAAACCCATTTTTTTTTTTTACTGAAACATATTTGAATTTTGGGTGCACGGAAATACGTCCGCGGCTGCGTTCAAACGCCCGAAAGCGTCATTTTTTCCAATTCGCCTTGGCAGTGACTCGGTGAATTATTCTAGTCCGCTCGTAGTCAAAGTACGCGCGTGACCCAGTCTCGCTCGAGAAAATCAAAGGGACACTTCCGGTGTGTCGCGGCGAATCGAATCAACAAGCGCCCGAATCGCGACGACTCGCGCCGGATCGTCGACGATTCAAGGGCTCGACGGTTAACGGGGTCCGTCGCGCCGATTGTTCGGGCTATTTTCGGGCCGAGAATTAATGGTAATCGGAGAAATACTTTCTTGGTCAAAGTTATAAATACAAAGCCGTGCCGCGCATCACTTTTTGCTCGGGCTGCGGCTAATGTTTGTCCATTTTCAGAAATAGATTTTACATTTAATTTTAACGCCAAGTGCGCTTCGACGGCGCAACTTTTCGTCGCGAAGGAAAAATGATTTAACGTTTCTCCGAGGCGAACGTTAAATCAAACGAGTCGCAGAAACGAATAAAGTTGGACACATAGTTCCGCGGATACGATTTGTATCCGTTTTAGTCTTTCATAATTAGTTTCGTTTTAGGCGATTAGTCTTTCGTAATTTCCAGGTAGAATCGGATTTGGAAACGATTAAAGTGTATAGAAAACCAAATTTGTTTTGCCTTATTTAAGCATTGTTTATTTTATAAAACAATAGCATTGCGAAAATTGTAAATTTTAGTTCTCAACGAGTTTTTAGTTCTTCTAATACTCTAGACTAAATTATTCAGTGGAATTGAACTAACTGAACTATTTCCAGTTCAATCAACTAAAATTTATTTATGTGAATGAACGACAAATTTAGTTGCTTTAGCTATTATATGGCAGCCAAACAGATTTAGTTAATATGTTTAGGTTTCTGTAACTGCACGCAGTTCCCTTTAATATTATCCATCTTCTGTTTCACTTCTGCAGTGTGCAATTTGTAATACAATGTAATGTCGACATGCTTACCCGAGACGTGTTTATTTCGATTTTTTTAGTCAGCTTTGATCTCTTCTTGATGCATGAGATGTGAATGCAAAAAAAAGGTTTGCTCTTTTCTCAAGCGGAGATGTCCAGAAGAATAATGTAGTCCAAGGAAATGAATGCACAATGTCGTAAACAAAGAATTTATTTGCATTTGCGCCAAATGTGCCATTTATTTGTAGTTTCTGAACTATTTATTTGCAATCGTAGGCTCAAAGTCATTAAAATTGTCATTAAAATTGTCAGACGTATAGTTAACCACTATTGGTAACCAAATGTTACTTCGAGAACATTGCCTTATGTCTCCACAATTTAGCATTTAGGAACCATGAATAAAGAGTTTTTACAACGCTTATCCATTACGACAATTATTTATGTCGCACAAATGTTCGATATATATAATACTTCTAAATGGAAGAAGATAAGCTTTGTTTGCAACCGAAGTGTCGGCTGTTCGATCTACGTCATCACAATCGACACGCGAATTTAATTTGATTTGTGTGAGTCCTCGCCTGTCTTCGTGGTTGTAAGTAACAGACATGATTAATGAAAAAACATTCTCTTACATGAAATCGCACGCATCTTTTCCGCTGGCCGAATTTCTGGCAAAAACAAAATGATGATGCAGGAGGTGAATACAATTATAATAAGATTCTTGAATGAGAAAAATGGTGACTAAAGTTTTACAGTATATATTGTTCATGAATTGAAAAATGAGTAAAAATTCTGGTACGGTTACGTTTACAATAGATTATACAAAATCAATTTCACTTATAATAAACTATGAGTATTGTGCAGATTTGTCAAAACGAATGTGATGAATTTGTCGGAACAAATTCTGATGAGATTCAGTTAAACTTATTTGCATAGTAGATCTGCATACTTGCATAATTCTTCAGCTATGCAATGAGTTGCTAAAAAAACATAAATTGATCGTCAGAATATTGCATTTGACTGCATTTTTCTTTGGTTTACTTCCTAACATGATGTGATATTAGGATTCACTTTATGACGATTTTACTCCATGATGTTTTGATGATTGTTCTCATTTTAATTAAACATCAAACATTTATTCAATACTGAAAAGTTAAATTGTTTTGCACTTTCATTTTTCTAGGTTAAGAGTATTCAGTTCAATATCTCACGCAGTTTTGAATGACGTTTAGAAGAAAAACTAAAATGGTACATTGAATTAAACTTAGTAATGGAAAATGCCATTTAATACTGAGGAATTTTCCAAGTCACGTTTCAAATTGTCATTTGAAATATTAATTTATAATCGATAAGAAAATGAAGCAAAAAATAAATAATCATTTGCCACGAGCTCGCTTTGTAAAACATGAAGAACCTGTTCACAAAAATGAAATTCTTAAACCTATCTCTAAAAGAAAATATAAAAAAGGTAACGATCAACCTTGTCAGAAAATATTTTATATTGCAATCGAAAACGGATTAGGCAACATCGTCGAGTTATCTGTTTTATACGGATTGACTATAAACTATTTATACGTTTTCTATTCATTCGATTTCTTGAAACTTCCTTTCCATTGTTGTTTCAGTTGTTTCATGTACTACTTTGGAATATTTAAGGCACATGAAAGAACACCGTCTCTCAACCCGCACGGAAAAAATATTTTCACCAAGTATATGTAAATATATAATACGCATTTATATTTCGGCATAAAGATATATTATAACTAATATATATTCATTATAAACAATCATTATACATTTTTACATATATTTTTTTATATTTTAGAGACCAAAATGATATATTTGCACACATAATTTGTGAACATTTTTTTCTATGTTGGAAATTAAAAAAATATTCTAAATCTGTCTCAATTACATATTTTTTAATCACATTTAAATAAATTTTTAAGGAAATTTCCACCAATAAATGACAATAAAATATTTTATTTCAGTCGGTTTTTAATCCGAGATGTGTTTCACCACTGTTACAATACTAACGTTTCATTAACAGCTGTGCTGCTATGCTGTTGGTTTATTTCTGAAATTGTCGGTATCAAAAAGTTAATAAATTAAATATAGGTCTCAAAATAAATGAATGTCAACAATTTATTTTAATATTTCATAAAACTGAGTTTTAGATCCTAACACTAATAAACTAGGTTCTTTATTAACACTCACTTTGGAGATAACATAGTATGTAAAAAAGAAGAGCTACAATAGACTTCAATGTAAGAGACATTGAAGCCGACTTGAGTATTAACATTTATTTAATACTCAATATAACCAAATGTATTCAAATTACGATTTGTTTGCAAATATCGTCGATTCCTGCTGTTTCATAATATGACGATGTAATATCAGTATATTTCTGGTATCAAACTTTCTGTTACTATTCTTTTGTATCTGAATGCATGATCCGCTACTCCCTATCTATTCACAGAATGAGTGAGTGAAGTTTTGAATAGAACAGTTTTGCGCACATTGTTGGCAGGAGACCCTACAACAAGTTTCCTGTTTTACCGACGAAAACGCGTGTAGCACATACGTTGTTTAGATGAACTGTATGGTAATTATTCATACAGTTTTAGAGTTGGTAATTAAACAGCACAGAAAATGCATTTCATGTTCGTATAATGAACAAGTTTTCAAATAATAAGATATCATTATAACTGGCTTTCATAATGTGCTTTTATAATTTTCTTTCAAATAGTTTTACTAATAAGGTCTGGTATGACAATGATTGTGAAAACAAATGCATAATAAAAAAGAAGAGTCTTGTAAATGTTTTAAACAGAGTTCGCGTTTTATATACTCCGAATATCATACATTATTAACATATAAATGTTTTCTTTTTTTCTATAACAAATTATTTGATCTGTCTGTATGAATACACGGAAACGCAATTTTCACTGAGAGAAAAGTTGTACCAGCACGATTTTGTTAGTACAATACGAGTATCGCATTAAAATGTGTCAGTAAATGTAATGTAATAATACAACACAACATGTTGTGTAAAAACAATGTCTGACGCACAATCTATCCTGCAAATAATCGTAATAAAACACTTCTGTTGATTCAGCAAGTTGTTTATTAAACGGTCAGTTTTGTTCAATCTACAAAAAATTTTGTTGAAACAAAAGAGACTTATGTTTTGAGTAACAGTAACATTATATGTGCTCCAAAATGTACTTTTGTTACTTTCTTTTTGTCGCAGTAAAATTGTATGACTGCAAATGGTTTATAGTTCTAATTTCTAAAAGTGGATATATATTTTGACTTGACATTCAATTTTCAGTTGACTTAACTTGATCCCATCCATAAGGAACAAATAAATGTCAAAGTTTACCTATTTTTCAGCCAAATCCAAGTAAATGCCCCCTTAAGTTGAAATATAGACACCAAGTCAGTGAATAATATTTTTTCCACATTTTATATTAAAATTCAATCGAAATAATAATTTGTTCTGAAATTAATCACATTTTAAATGTGTATTCGCTTGTATTCAATGCGAAATGTGTATTAATCGCTTGTTTTCATTGCTGCAGTTATTATGTACGCTAGTATGACTCAATTGGGCTTACTTTGAGATACCATGTTGAGCTTAAATGGTGATTTTTCATATCCAACATAGTTCATTTAACATTATTTTTAATGTTGATTTGGCATACTCTTTTATCCCAGTGTAGCTAAGACCATATTGGCACAAACGATGACCACCTCATGTTACTTGTGCCTAATACATTATTTAGCTGAACTAAACCATTTCAATTAATAATTTATTTATTCCAATTATATTACATACTTAACCCAAATGCAAATAAATACTTCAATTAAAACAAATAAGTATATTCGTATAAATAATCCATATAAATAAATATATATAAATCTTAAATAATTTTTCTGAATATATTTTTGTTAACTTTTAACGTTTCTTTTACAACTACTGGTTGAATCGTTTTCAAATGTTGCCGTTTTCAGTTAAACATTTTCTGTTACAACATACATTTTTGCAAAACGCTCCCGACATCTACGAATTATACCAGAACCTTTTTAAGGGGGCTCTCCACGCAAAAATGACATTTTTGGCACCTTTTCACATTATTATTTATAACTTTTGTTTGGTAATAGTTATTAAAAATCCGTCCGTAATTATTATTATCCTCTTAATGGCAAACAAAATTGCGCTAAAAACAATAAAATTGAATGTAATTTGAGCTCCCACTAACTTTTTGAAATTTGGGGTTTCTACAGCTTTTTGTTAATTAATGATAAACAATTCATTTTTTGATTACAGATTATTATGAGAGACCTAAATTCTACAAAACACCAAAAAATCAAGATGATTCGATTAAAATTGTCGAAAATTGCCATTTTCGTGGAGAGTCCCCTTAACCAAAACAATATCATCTTCTTACGCTTGCGGCTCGCGATTCTCCTCTCGATCTTCCTCCTGCACGGCGCTGCGCAGAAACTGCTGCCGCAGCTGGTCCAGCGAGCTCGCGGGTTTGGGCATCGACGGACCCGGACTTTCCGGCAGCGAGGCCGATCTTCTTGCCCCTCGACGCCTCACCGCGAAATTGCGCTCGCGCGATGGAAACCGCGGCGTCTTCTTTTTCTCGACGGTCACCTCGCTCACCGACAGCCGGTCCTCCAAAACCATAGTCCCGACGACACGCCGCACAGGTAACTCGAGACGTCGGCACAACGCGACTGTCGGCCGTCGATTGGCTCGCGCGAGGCGACTTACAAATAATTTAATTACGCATCCGAGCGCCCGACTATTGCAATCGACTGAGTAACCGCGCGTTATCAGCTGCAATTTTGCTGTGGCTTCTGTGGCGCTGAGTTTGGTTGAAACCAAAGAGCCAGAAGGGACGACCGGCAGCTGTCCAAACAGACCATTCTTGAAAGAGTTTCGCGGGAAAAAGTCGGTGCGATCGGCGAGTTGTGCAAGCATTTTAATTGACTCGTTTGGGAAGGTGTTTAAGGTGGGACTATCGTGACAGTCATGTTCAAAACATAAATTACTTCTTGTGTTCGCTAATGATAGTGAAAATATAGATAGCTATACAGTATTCGGTGAATAATAATTAAAATAACTTATAATTGTCG